>JAODAL010005376.1:0-144348 GCA_025379985.1 Phyllomedusa bahiana | reverse complement strand
GGGGAAAGGGGCTCCAAATCCTCAATTTGTTTTTGACCCCCGGGGTTTTGGAAAAGAAAAAAGGAATTTTTTACCAAACCCCAGCATCACCCATCTGTATACAGCCTTTTTGGGGTTTTTTTGCCCTTCGTCAGTACAGAATAGAGCGATGCTGGCTTGGCTGAGTGGGAGGCAATGAGGTGCTGAAACAGACAGCATGGTTGGAAGTGAATCTCTGTATGCATTCCTATGGAGAGTTCAAAGTCAGTCTCATAGGAATGCAGAAAAACTGGTTTCCTGTCAGCATCAAAAGAACATTGTTTTGTTTTTTTTTAGCTAATAAGAGAAAAAGTCATGTGACCTAACACAGCAAGTTGTACAGCCAGAAATCCTGTAAGCATGTGCAGGTAAGCAAAGGTACTAGCACTCTAGTGTACCTAAAAGCAATTTCTAATGAGCTTAGGGGGAAAGACATTTTTTGTTTTTTTTTAAAACTAAAACGGGCAAAACAAAAATAAAAAAAATTAAAAGAAAATCTATATACTTATTTTAAAATAAAAAACAAACATAAGTCTTAAAATACATAAGGCATACATGGGATAAAAGTGTATGAAAATAGACATATACCATAATAAAAAAGACCAAATGTAGTCACAAGCAGATGTTCTTTTCAAGATGGTCTATTAAAGCCTTTTGCTACATTTAAATACTTTAAAGGGCATTCTGGTATATACTTGGGAAATGAGGATTAATGTGGTATGAACAAGGTCTTAGATAAAAATGAAATTCTACTGAGCAGACTAAAGAAATTATTAATAAAATACTAGATAAAAGTTACTTTTTTGGTAAAAGGGTTGGAATACCTTTATACGGTTTTATTTTCTTTTAAAATGCAAATTTAAGCAAGTTTCTAAAACACCTTTAATAAATTAAATTCCCACCATTTGGAATTTGTGCAACTCCTTTACACAGCTTGCTGCTCTGCTGAATCTACAGATTACCTAAAAAACGCTCCTTCAGTGTAGGGTTGTTCCAAAACCCTTTTGGCATGTATTTCTGTGTGTATTTCATACCAAAATACATCAAAACAATGTTCAAGTACACTTCTCATAGACTGTAATGTAAAAAAATCCATCTTTAGACGATGGTTTTCTAACTTTGCATTTTTCTTGGAAATTTTTACACAGCAGGGAAAAAATGGAAGAGAGGAAAGCAAATTTAGGGGGGAGCACAGAACACAAGTACCCAAGTGTCAAGTCAGACCATTTGTAAATGTTTACTCAGCGGGTCTTTGGGGGAGACAACCTGACCACAGGCCAGGCACAGGAATTGTTGGACAATGAACAAAAGGTCATCAGTGCTGTTCAGTGGTGAAAGCCAAGCAGAAATAATGGCTGCCAATAAAATTTGGAGACATCAAAAGAGCGCATGCATCGAAGGTAGGAATTTGCCGTCATTAGCATCAACACGCTATGTACATGGTTTTTCAAATGGTCTGATGTGACACTTGGTTGCTTCTCATCTCCCTAAAACCTGCCTGAGTTGTGTGGCATTCACTCTAAGCCCAATGGCCACTTCTGTCTGTTGGCATCCTACTTGAAGCCATGCAATGGCGGGGGTACTTTTTTGGTTTTAATTAAAAGGGTGGTCCCTTGGCTCTGATGTCAAAAATTGAACAGCAGGGATGGGAAAACCCTTTTTTTTTTTTTTTTAAACCCCACTAAGGGATAACTGGGGTTAAAAAAACACTTTTTTAAACTTCCCAACTTATCCTGTTTGGTAAAAAACTTTAAAAACCCGTGTCAGTAAACCAAAATTGGGCGGGTCAGGGCATTTACACTTTGGGCGCCCTGCCCAAAAGGGGTTGCTATTCAAGCCCACCCTTTGGGGGCTATTCGGGGTCCCAAAGGGTTTTAAACTATAGAATGGGTTACCAAGCTCCCGGGTTTCAAAAGGAAACCCCTACACCCCCATTCCAAATTTGCAGCTACACACTGGGAGCGAAAAACCCTCCTCTGTCTGCAAAAACCATTTTTTGGGCGGGGGGTTGGGAAAGGGGGTTTTAAAAAAAGGGGAGACCTTTTCAGGGGAGCATTTTCCCTTGGAAGAGAAAAAATTTCAATGTTTGGTTCTATTCCATTGCAAGCTGGTATGTGTAAAAATTTTAAAACAGTTGGTAAAAAAAGGTCCTTTACCCAGAAAAGTTGCTACATTAAGAGGACACTTTAGACTTTCAATTGGAATATTTTTAATAATATAATATAATATAAAATATATATAATTTTAAATATATTATATTATAATATATATATATATTTTATTTTTAAAAAAAAATATTTTTTAAAAAAACACAACATATAAAAACTGAAACCAAAGTTTACAACACAATAAAAGACACATTAGTTTTTCTCACTACTAATGAAATCAAATAACCTTCGCGTTTAGTCATTAGGAACCAAAAAATTATTTATATTTGCCAATGCCAGAATAATAGAGAAAATTTTTGTATTACTTTCTGCAAAGTCAGAAGTTACATACACTAGGATTACAATGCCTTTTAAAAAATTTTGGGGGCAACATATGATGATATCATTTTTTGGGAAAGCCTCTGATTTTTTTTGTTTTTTGGAACATCTGAGTTTAATTAGACACACCGGGGATGTATTTTAAATCACACCAGAAACACCTGCTTCGTTTAACATCGGGGAAAGTCTAAAAAATCAGCCAAGGTATCAAAATGTTGTCCAGGATTCAAAAATAGCATAACCTGCATCACAGGATGTTTCTGGTATTGCATCTCAGTCCCATTAACTGCAGTGGAGCTGAACTGAATCAGGCACATCCTGGGACAGAGAAGGTGCTAGTTTTTAAAGAAAGCAGCCATGGTTTTATCTTGGACAACCCTTTTAAAAAGGAATACGCATCGAAAAGACTTGTATTATAACTCGTGTTTTTATTTAAAAAACATTTTAAAAAATTTTTTTTTAATTCCTATAATACTTCTTTAACCCTTTAAGGACCCTGACGTTCCGTACATCATGGTTTTACTGCCGTTAATGCACCATGACCTCATGAAAACTTTTTCTGTCTCCCCGTGCAGAGATAAAGGGGAAACCTAGCTAATTGTGTTTTTTGACAGCCAGCTACACAGCGGGTATCAATCATTTGAGTCCTCTGAGGACGGGGGATTGGTCGTCGTCTGCTGATTCAGGGTTACAGCTGATACAATCCCAGCTTGTTCGTGAAGAGATGGTATTTCTGTTAGTGCCCTGGCGCGATCGGGGCTGCCACAGCCTGAAATTTTTTAAAAACCCTCCACTGCCTAACACTTCACGCCCTGTGATCATTTGGGGAAAGCTGTCTGATCAGAATTTTCCCACTTTAAATTTCCAAAAATTTCTGCCAGGACATGAAAAACACACAAAAAATTAAATCCCTTTTGCCAAGCCCCTGTTTCCCCCCAACTATTGTTAAGCGTTGCAGAAAAAAGACATTTGTAACCCTTTTTTTCCCACTCTGTACGGGACCATACTACCCCAATAAAGCCTAAAATTTTCTAAAACAAAATGTGCCCCTTAAAATTCTGACCCCGTGGAAGAGTAAAAAAACGTATATGGGAAACAAGGGGAATATTTCTAAAAACTGCCCAATAAGGGAAATCATTATTGAGTTGCAATTTTTTGGTAAAATCTACGGGGTTTCCCAATGAAAAATGAACAAAAAATCGGAAATCTCAAAAAAATTAACATTTTTAAATTTCCCCTTCACTTTTTTTAAATTTTCCCGCAAAAAATCCCTAAGGGTTTAAAAACTTCCTAAATGTTTTTTTGACTATTTTAAGGGGGTGTATTTTCTGAAATAGTCTTTTTTTTGGGGTTTTAACATACAAGCCCCTCAAAAACCACATCAAAGGGCCGGGTTTCCCCAAAAAAAATCTGTTTTCCTGCAAATTTTCTTGAAAATGTTAAAATTTGCTACTAAATTTCCAAACCCCCCAATGTCTTAAAAAAAATTTAGATTTTTAAAAAAATATGCAACACAAAGTAGACATATGGAGATGTTCATTATTATACTTTTTTGGTGTGATAGTGTCTTGCACACAGAATTTTAAACTTTGAAAAAAGTCAAAATTTTTTTTAAATTTTCAAACATTTTGTATTTTTCACACCCTAAACAAGGATTTTATCGACCAAAAAAAATTGCTAAATTAAAGCACAATGTTTCACGAGAAACAATCTCTGAAACACAAGGTAGGGAAAGTATTGAAAAAGATTTACAGTAAAGTGGCACATGTCAGATTTGAAAAAAAGGGCTTTGTCCTCAACTCCAAAACAGGCTTAGACCTTAAAGGGTTAAAAACTTTAATAACAGTAATGGCACTTAATGACACTTTCAGTTCTGTAGATAAAACTTTAACGGTCTCCTCATTATCAGCAAAAAACATGGTTATAGTTAACAGGTAACACAGGATTCACCATTCATCCCACTTTCCAGGGCATAAATAGCCAAAAAACCTCCTAGAAGTTTAATGGGTCCCTCTTTTTCATGATCCCAGTTGCCCCTTTCTAAAACCTTTAAGCTGTTAAAAGCAGCCGGCAAAAAATTTTTGTCCCCTAAACAAAAAAGAAAACAGAAATAAAAAAAAATAAGTAATTGGTGTTACATACCCATTACGATTGTATAAAGCCACGTTCCAAAATCTTTGATACCTTGTGAGCAATTAGTACATTGAGTGATGGTTGGAAGTCATATTTAACGGAAAGGTAGAGCCACACCAAATGTCACAGAGACATACAAAATGTGGATGAACAGCAATGCATGAATTTGTAAACATCTGCATATAGGTTTCGCAAATCAGAAAGCTTTTAGTGTTCCTAGTTATCTCAGTGGCTACAGACTGGTTGAAGTGAAGAAAATGTCACAGAAACTAGATTTTGTATTATTTAAATTACAGAACAGGTCTGCCCTACTCCTAAAAAGAGCAGCACTGCCTAGGTTGGGGGCATTCAAGGGGAATTCCAAGGCGGGTATAGGGTGGACACAGGGAGTGCTGCTGCCCCACCTTCTGCAATGTTTTGCAGGTATGGTTTAGAAGAGTCACTATTAATAATTATGGGCACTTTTATAACTTTTGCTATAGGCAATTAATGGCAACCTCTCTTTTGCCTATATAGTCTCAACTGTCATATGCGTCTAAATGCCTTTCAAACAGATCCAGACACATTTTTTGGTTAAAACTTAATCTTGTATTAAGAAACATTCACATTTCTGAATAACATACAAGCCAGATGTCTTCACATTAGTCTGTAGCTCATATCTTTCAATATGTATGTAACATCGACTATCATATTCAATATATATCAAGATATTTTTCGAATTGCAGCCACTTTTCAGCTCTTTCACAATGGATAATGCCTTAAGTCATGCCGGACACCCACTCCGATTAGTATATTTTTGTAGTCTCGTAATCTGTACATTCAGCATGAAGGCATTATCCATTGTGAAAGAGTTGAAAAGTGGCTGCAATTTGAAAAATGTCTTGATATATATTGAATATGATAGCCGATGTTACATACATATTGAAAGATATGAGCTACGGACTAATGTGAAGTCATCTGGCTTGTATGTTATTCAGAAATGTGAATGTTTCTTAATACAAGATTTTTAACAAAGAGAAAAATGTGTCAGGATCTGTTTGAAAGGCAATTAGATGCATATGACAGTTGAAACTAGTTTAGAAGAGGTCTGCAATATTATTAATGTGGTGTACCTAGGGTACCCAGTGCATAGTCTATATCTCCAGTATCCTTTCCCTGAGCCAAAATTAGTCAGTGTTTGACAGTTCTTATGCTAAAAAGTTTTTTTATTGTCATTGTTTTTTGTTTCTATTAAGAAGGTAAATCCAATCAGGAAACCAGTTATAAGTGTAAAAAAAACTGAACAAGAATTCAAAGAAACAATTTCTTTTAATTTACACAACACAGTGAGCTAGTTATGCATAGCATGGCTTTGAAATGCTTCTCAGTATGTGGTGTGCAGGCCTTTGTCTTTTTATTTTGTGTAGAAATTATTTAGAGTAGGCAGATGTAGATTTTGAAATGTTCTGACTGGAAAAGCTCATGGTGATTTTTCTGTTATACTGAATAAAGGTTTCAGATTGCTAATATTGGGAATTTGAGGTTCTAATCTAGTATCCTTGCCAACGGCAGGGAAAAAGCACGGCTGTAAGAACACAACATACAGTTATCTTTAGACAGAAAAGCTTCTGCCCCCATATGCCCCCAGCCAGGTGACTGTCACAAAGTAAAAAGACTTACATTAACATCTTCCAGCAGTCTAAAGCAGCACTTCAAAGACTTTGTAAATGCATGAAAATAACTGAAACGTCCCCAAATTGTGATGCGATTTGCATTCACCTACCCAGAAATTGTCAGCCTTCAAGAGAAAGAAAATCGAATTTGATTTATAAACCTTCCAAAAACTATACCACAAAGTCACAAGACTTTGGACACTCAATATCATGCATTTTAAGCAGACTTTAGTAGAATGTTTAACAGTTCCAGAAACAATGCTTACTTGCTATCTGGTGCCATGCCCATAACTGAAGAAATGCTGCCCCAGATATAGACCATGAAAAAAAAACTGCAGTCCAAGTGGCATAATGGTGTCATAAGCTCCTGTATCTGTATTTGATGAGAGTTCAGCACCTGATCAGATATTCACATAATAAAAAGCCCTCAAACAAATCTGACCTATTTATGTACCTATAAGTCTATCATATAGAGAGATAGGACAGCTCTCCACACAGGTTGATATGCGTGCTTGGGTAAAACCACATAGATAACTTGTTAAATGTAAACAAGGGTTTTGTACCCAAAATAATTCTCTAGCACAATAAGCTGGGACAGGTGTCTTGTGCCAGTTGAAATAGAAGCTCTGCTGTCTAATGCGATCCCAGATATTTAACCTCTTTGATGCTGCAGTTAATAGCGACAGCAGTATCTTGGTGGTCTCAAAGGAAGTGTGCTTCCTCTGACAGCCAATTAGCACCCCAGTAGTTGGGAGCCTAATTAAGTTTAATGTATGAATGATCAAACAGTCACATGTTTAAGTACCCAAGTAGAAATGAAAAAAAAAAAAAAGTGTTTAATAGGAGACTATTTTACAAAAAAATCCATTTTCACTTTTTTTTTCCCTACGTAGGAGAAAAAACTATTTAAAAACTGGTACGGAATTTGCTATCTATGCATCCAGAACACCCTTAAGTATAAAATGATTACATTTTTTTTTCGTCCCAGGTGTTGGGTGGCTAGATTTGATACGGAAAAATTGCTTTTCCCCCCCACCCTATCTGCTTTCAAAAAATGGCTTAAAAAGTGATCAAAGTCAAATAAAACCCTGTTGGACGGATAGAGGGATCTAAAAAGCAGTACATAAGGCTACAGAGCTCTAAAGGGTTAAAGTCTTTCAATAAGAACAGCAATGTATTTTGCATTTATTTTTATTTATCGTCCTCTACATGATTAAAACTAATCAATGTGGTGAGAATATCCATTTGAGGCCTAAAACAGGCTCATCACTACTAAGGGGTTTAAGAATCACTTGAAACCTATCAACGGTTTCTTTACTAACTAGATATTGCTGGTGGGGAAGCAGTTAATGCTCCTGGGAATGTGTACACTCATGGGTTAAGGCAGTGTGTTGCCTAAACCCAATGTGACTAATAAAAGCAAACCATGTGACAGCAACACCATACTGTCACAGAACAAATATACTTGCATTACCAAACAGCAAAACCTACTTTGCCAAGTTCTTTATCTTCCAGAGCCAAAACACCAGTACTTTCGGTGAAGAGCTTAACTTTAACAATTGGTCGAGGATGTGTGGTTGTAAAATCCCCTTGGGTTCCCCATCTATAAAACAAAGGAAATACATGTTAAAGTCAGTAACTTTCATTCCTAGTTCCACAAATTGTGCAACCACCTTTATAACAGTGTGATACAACATAAAAAAGGCTCCATTCACATTGTATATCATGGCATAAGTCGCCCCAAAGTAATAAGACTTATACTGAGCAATATAAAGGTTTTTGTTGTTTTTTTTAAAACAAAAACATCCCTCTGTATGGAATGGCACAATATGCTATACAAATTTTATACGGAGAAAAAGAATATACCAGCCCAGTACACGCTAAAAAGACACATATGGCATATGCCAAAAGATAAAGCCTTATATAGTGGCTACTGTATGTGCTAGCTATTTTTCCAAACAAACAGCACACACATAACGGCATAATTATTAAGTGAACAAACCCTAATCTAGATGGATTCCTGAAAGCCTAAACTTTTTATGGCTTATTTCCCCCACATGACCATATTGTTCTGGTCACTACACTGTTACGCACTCGTAGCCTTGTTGGCCCAGTACATTACAAAAGGTAGAACAATGGAACACATCTTGGATTAGGACATTAGTTCGATAATAAACTTAAGTTTTTGCCATTCTGAAAGAGCTAAAAGGTTTTACATCGCTTAACATTTGTAAACACCATTTTGCTCTTTTATTTATCTAAATAGGTAAAAAATTCTGTGCCAATTGATTTCTTAACATTTGTTTCCTATTGCCATTTGTATGCTATTGCTATTCAGAGCTCAAATACATAAACCGCTGTAAAAGATTGCATGCTGGATACCTGAAGTCATCACTAGAGGGAGCATAGAGACATAGGGCGACACGTATGAACGTTGGCGCTGACAGGCCAGTTCTAAATCCGTTTAAGGCAGTGTAGAATGCGGCAGAATGTATAAACCTGTTCTTCTGCAGGTCAAACATACAGGCGTATTGTAGTGCCAATACGACAACTCCTTTAACCTGGTCTGGCTGCTCTAACTGCTTTGTGCCTAGGTTTGGCATCAAAGAATCATAAATGTGTCTAAATCTATGGATGTGGCGCGACACGCCCCTAAACTTTGGGCATTACAAAGGGACTTATCGCGCCAAAGTTTGGAGTGCACCTGTTCATACATTCCTTTTGGATCAAAGTACACCAGAAAACTGACACAGCCCCGTTCACACATGTTGCCCATAATCCATGTATTTTGAAGTCTATACAACAAGAAACTCCTATAATTAAAGGGCTTTTCCATTTTTAGAAAAAGTTCACCAGCCTGTCAGGGAGATTCTAATGGAGAAAATAAAAAAAAAAAACGAAAAAAAACCCTCATCTTTTTAAATCTGACTGCAGCTACTCATAGGCCCCAGCAGTCCCTTCTTGAACGTCACTAGCGGGCACAGCAGGACCGACAGAGGCAACAGAACGGAGTGGGTTTAAAAGTTGTTTATTTTCTACCTTACAACTTCCCCAACTAGACAACAAGCTTTTTGTACAATTTGAAAACTCCTTCAGTCTAACACAGGCATCCTCAAACTGCATCCCTCCAGCTGTTCGGGAACTACAACTACCATCATGGATTTATATAATGTATAACAGTGGGCATGATGGGAGTTGTAGTTTCCCAACAGCTTGATGGCCGCAGTTTGAGGATGCCTGGTCTAACAGTTACTACAAGTAATTACACCTCTCTGTACTTGCCACGCTGCACAGTTACACTCCGACAGTGTGAAGCAGAAATCCAAAATTGGATGGTAAACCAGCAACTCCGGAAGAAAATGTTAAAAAGCTTTCTTTATTTAGAAAAATGCATATACATGAACGTGCTATCCTATGCACTGGTGAAAAATCACTGGCGCATTCCAAGCATCCCAAACTTGAAACGCATCACCGTATATATGATATCCCATTCATGAATATGTTTTTTTTCTAAATAAAGCCAGCCTTTTTACATTTTCTACCACAGTTGAAGGTTTGCCATACAATTTTGGTTAGCTACCAGGTTAAGTTTCAACTCTATGTATATATAAGAAATTTGGAGCGCTGTATCACAAAGTTATAGCTGTGACTGCTGTAAAGATATACTGAACAATTAATCAGAATTTTTGACCTGCAAGCTCTTAAAGAGGTAGAATTTATCTATGCATAATACAATATAAAGGTAACAGGCCACATGCTTTGAGAAAAGCTCTAAGACTGGAACAATCTTACAGCATATTGTTTAAGTTAGCGTACCACTATAATGACTAATGCACAGGTCTTTTCAGATATCCACAGCCTAATTAATACCAATCCCTAGGGCTAAAACAGAAAAATAATTATATGGATCTTGGACAGTACATACTTCTCTAGGGAGTAAAAGAGGAGACACTTAGCTAATGAAGTTGTGTTATGTAGAGCCCTAAATTAAAAGGCTTTAAGAATGTTGTAAGGATCTGAAACACACAGCTACATATTCATTTGGTCAGGCCATGGTGTACAATCATTACATCCTGCACATGGTCAATAGATGCGGTATTAGGATTATGACCCGCTAAGAGTATCCCCATTTTAAGAGCAGTCACATCATCAAGGGGTGGCTCAGCTGTTTAAGGCTGCTTACAACTGCCTTTTTTAAAAGGGCATTCATGACAACTTCTGCCAATGAAAGGTCACCTACTCAGCTAGTGGTCTTTGCTGAGAAACTGACAGAAACCCAATTAAAATATTTCTCTGAGCGTCACAAGGGATTTGAGTTTTATTCTCCACATTTGTTTGAAGCAAGGTATACAGTGAAACATAGTAACTATTTATAGAACAAGAGAGAACAGAATTGTCACTTTGCACGGATTCTTAAAGACATGTAGAAACCCCCGCAATTTGGGGTACACTGGTGGTCTCTACGATCATCAAGTCCAAAATAAGAAAAAACAAGACTATAGCATTCAGAAACATTCGTCCGCCCGTTACCATTATTTAATCTAAAATTATTATAACTTATTGGATATATACATTTGCTTTATGTCAATGTTTTCTGGTTTAATAGCAAGCGGTTCACTCTGGTAAGGTACTGTGAAATGTATGCCTGTCACACCAAGTCATGCCAACTTATTTTTAGCACATGTTAAAAAGAAAAACATCTACACATTCACTAATACTTCCATTAAAAGCATTGTTCACCACCTATTTTTAAAGCTAGAGTATAGTGCGAGTCTTTGGGAAAAGAAAAAACTAAACCAAACTCAACTTACTACAGATATTTGTTCAAGCAATACGTCTGCCTGGACTTTCTGTTGTCTTCCGTTTCCCAGAAGTTGGCTTAAAGAGAACTTGTCACATAGGTAATGCCCCCCTGTTGAGGACAGCACAAGCTAGTGTCAGACCTGCTGTTTCCAGCGCTGTGTCACTGTAGCAGTTTTACAGTATTTAATGCTCAAATCTGGCATTTTTCAGCCAGAAAAGATTCCAGCTTATTCATGAGCAGGTGTTAGGCCCACCCACTCAATCATAGCCCACCCACCCAACAGTTGTTCACATGTTTCTACCTATTCAAAGTAAGGCCTCGTTCACACGGCTTATTCTGCCGCGTATTGGCGCCGTACTGCGCGCCGGATTTGCGCTTCAGCGTACGGCAGTACTATCACGCCCGGCGGCTGGTGGCGGAATCCGCCCGGAGAAAGTGACATGCTCATTATTTACGTCGCGTACGGGCCGTAAACAATGCATTGTCTATTGGGCCGGGAGTGGCGCCCCCGCCGCGCTCCGGCCCCGCCCCGCCCCTTATTCACGGCGGATTTGTGCGCTCAATACGGCACACAAATCCGTCAGGAATAAGCCGTGTGAACACAGCCTAATAGGTTAATCAGTTATAAGGTGGGCGGGGCTAGCCTCAGGTGGGCGGGTCATGAATTAAACTGTCTTTTCTGGCTGAAAACTGCAGATTTGAGCATAAAATACTCTAAAACTACAGCATCTTATATAATAAGGGGCTCTGTGCTGGAAACAGCAAGTCTGACACTAGCTTGTGCGGTCCTCAGCAAGGGGGGGGGGGATAAACTATGTGACATGTTCTCTTTAAGCCTCCGATTGCCTACAGAAGTCATGTGACATTGCCCATTGGTAGCACATGACTACTGCAGCCAATGTGACACTGCAGTTCTTTCGAGCCAACTGCTGGGAGCCAACAGAAGACTTGGGGATAGTACTTTCAGGCGCATTCCTGGCACAAAGCCAGTACAGAGGTAAGCATGGAATCAGCACCATACTCTAACTTAGACAATAGATCCAACTATTTTTAAGATTTAGAGATTATATATGCAGCAGTACAGCTGGACAATTATCCGAGTTCTAACACAGTATGTTGTTTACAGTTAGGAAGGCTAAAACAACCGTACCATCTGAGAAAGTAAAAGGATCCAATGTTAGAACTATTAATTATTAAAAATATTAATATTCAAGAATATTAATATCAAACAACAACAATATTCCCACCTAGATTCTCAGGGGACAGTCAGCAAGAAAGAGATATCAACGACAGATGTATAAGAAAAGATTATATTTTATCCAGAATGAAATGGAGTACAATGGGGTAAAAATACATTAAAATTATGCACAACAAAAATGGTCACAAAAACAATAAGGATTAAAATCAGTAACAAAGAGAGAATATCAAACCATAGCATATCAACACCTATATAACCACACCCTGTGAAACAACACAACAACAAAAAAAAGCAAAAAATCAATAACCAAAACAAAACAACAATACCTAAATTGGAGAGTTTTGCAAAAATAATCTACCATTTTATCTACAAGTTTCCTCCTGTCATACACAAGACTTTCATGGACTTCCTTTCTCAGGAGCTTGGACCCAGAAGCAAAGGGTCCCACCAGCTCCCAGAAGCTCCCGTCCCCTGTCCATTCTCTCTTGGTTCTCTAGCTTTTCCGTCTGGCTAATAACCATTTTTTGGACTCAAAGGTTTGCATAACACAAACTAATATCTTTGATTCTGCTGAATCATGCTCGCCTCCCCCAAAAGTACTCGAGACAGACATCTGACTCTTCTTACCGTAACAATTTTGTAAATATAACTTGTTTGACAAACTCCCATCTAACTAATTTTGATCAGGCCGATCTCTATCTTTAACACAAAGAATCAGCTATCAATGCCGCTAAGTCTGCAAGTCTGTATATTTTCTAATAGATCCTTCTTTATATTAAAGGAACAAGGCATTGATCTTTTATACATATAATTAGGCACACAGTTTTTTCAGTTTCAAACAATTGCCCCTTTCGGCTAGACTCTTTCTAACTAAACAAACCTATTTAGAAATGTAGTTTAAAACAAAATGGGGTGGTACTAAAGTCTGTTCAAACCACCACCATTGATAATTTCTACTTTACAATATATCAGAAATCATTTTAATATACACTATTTCTTCATAAATCAAATTTACGATATTCACATTATCATATTTTACAGTCCCCACTTGAGCGAACGAACTTCAGAGAGAGAGCTCTCACAACAAACTTTATTATATACAAAGTCTTTTTGGCTTCTCAAAAATAAAAAAAAAAAGTATGAAAAAAAATCTTCAAATTTCCAATACAGTCTCTGTATAAAATTCCTTTATGCTTCTGTGTGCTGATAAGGGCACACTCTTCAATATTTTTTCTTTATTGACAATGACTACTAATTTCCACTTTTTTTCCAATCTGATGTTACATATTTCCAAATTTTGAGTTACACTTCTGAAAAATATGAACCTTTATCATGCAGTTATTGCTCGTGCACTCTTCAGTTGATTAATATGAAACCATTTCATAACTGGATTGCCTTTGGAATTGGTCATTTAAATCAAATATACGGAGGACTGCTTTGTCTACAATGCTGAAGGGTCCTCTCCATGAAGAGTGAACGAATGTTCCTTTTCCCAAAGTCTCGCACCATGGCTAAATCTCCAACATTGAAATCAAAAGGTCTCACTTTTTTATCAAAATACTTCTTTATCTGCTTTCTCGTTCTCCCAATTTTTTGAGCAACAAAAACATTTACTTGCGGATGTAATCTGTCATATTTTTCACCCAGGTTTTCAGAAGCTGCACCTTTGAAAACGGGGTGAAAAGGGTAACAAGAATTGACCCCGGGTTTTGCGCATTAATACCCTGTCAAACTTGATAGGGCTGACTCCATTTCCAGAGAGTGTGGATGGACCTCATTGCCATCAGACACAATGGTAACATATCTTTCCCCAGGCTGTGGGTTTTCCCCATACAAAATTTGGTAAACCCAGGTTTTGATTTTTTCGATTTCCCCCTTTCAACAGCCCCAGAGGATTGTGGATGATAAGCAATATGAAGCTCTTGCTTTACATCCAATAACCTCTGCAACTGCTGAAACACTTTTCCAGTAAAAGCTGGGCCTTTATCACTGGCTACCACATGAGGCAATCCCCATCTAGAAAATAATTCTAGAAGTAGAATTTTTGCTGCTGTGAGGGCATTCTGGTTTCATTTACTAAATAAATAAATCAAAAAACAACCAAGCAGTATTAAACCTCCTGTGTTTTGGGAAGTGGGCCAATAAAGTCAATTTGGATGTGTGACCATGGGCCTTCAGGTGGGGGTGCTATTCTCAAAAATGCCTTGTTTGAGGAACTTGGAGGGTATACCTGCAGGCAGGGTATACATTTCGAGCATTTATTCATGATATCTTCTTTCACTGTGGGCCACCATACTGAATTCGTTAATTTTTGTATGGTTTTGCCTGCTGCATAATGTCTGCCCACTGGATGTGAATGAAAAATTTGGAAGGCACAATCTGGAGGCACGCAAACCACTGGGAAACCTACATCCTGTTGATACATTAGTATTGGTTCACCTGACACACAAGGGATCAATTCAGTACACTCTGCCCATGCTGTGGGTATAGGCAATGGCTTACCACAAGATGCCATTATCTAACTATCTCATATGGCAGATAGGACTTTTGCAAAGACAGTAAATCTGGTGATGTTGCTTTTGTTGGGGCAGAAATCTGGGGAAACACTCAGGAGCTGCCCCCAAATTTTGGGCTTTTTTGGCCGCTTTCTTGCGCACTGATCAGCAAGGCTATTCCTTTCTGCATGAACTGAACCTTTTGAACGGTCTCTAACTTTGATCAGAGCACAAGGAGCAGTCCTTTCTTGCAACAGGTTCCAAATATAACGTAATAAACCTGCATGCACTAAAGGTTTGCCGTCTGTGGATCTGAATCCATCGGAAACATAGAGCGGTAGCATGGTCAATGTATTTACCACATAAGCACTGTCACTGTAAATATTGATTCCCAAATCAGTACATTCTTCCAAAATACAAGCTATTACTGCCAACTCCGCATATTGAGCTGAATGTACCTTACATGACGAAATTGCTATCCGTCAAAAACACAGCTGCAAATCCTGTATAGGCTTTACCTTGATCATGATAAAAGAACCATCACAAAATATGTCTATACCGGGCACTGAGGTATCAGAGAGAGGATTGGGGGGGGTTAAGAAAGGTAGAGGGTAGAGTCCCATTCATGCGGTTCTCCTTGGTAAAAGCAATAAGGCGGGTAACAAAGTCGCCCTGTTTGGAATGATGTCCAAGTCTCGCTGCATCAACATTAAAGTCCATCGTGACAATCGTGGTGATGAGATCATCTTTCTCCTGGTTTCAACAACAGATTCAAAGGGGTGTGTGGGCAGTGGATTGTGACTCCATGTAGTCCTGTAATGTACATAAAATGCTGCAGAGCCCAGAAAGTCGCCAGTAAATGTCTTTCACATGCAGTGTACTTGACTTCTACAGGGGTTAAAACTCTGAATCCATCGATAATAGGGCGCAATCGTCCATGCATCTCCTGGCACAACAAAGCTGACAAGGCTTCATCTGTGGCAGCTACTTCTAGGTGAAAAGTCTTTGATGAGTCTGGTGTTATTAGTGCTGTGGCCTGTATGACAGCTCTTTTCAATGAATTACAGGCCGCGTATGTGTCTCAAATCCATTCTTGCTGATGTCCATCACCTTCACCTCTTTTTTTAAAAGATTGTACAACGGTCCGGGCAATGCTGCAAAATGGGGAATGAAGTCTCTCTGGTTTTGGGGACTAACCCCAAAAAAGACCTCAGCGCTGTCTTTAAACACCGGAAGCTTCAACCTTTGAAATAATGTCCACTTTATGCGGTCAGGCATTTTATTCATCAGGCGTGAAAATGGACACCTGGGAAAGTCAGTGACGTTTGCATTAACTGATATTTCTTGGAATTTACCTTATTCTACTTTTCCCAGTAATGCCAATAACTCTTTGAGCAAAGTCAAATGTTCTTCTTCAGTCTCTGACCATTCTTTGCTGATGTCATCATCCTTCACCTCTGTTTTTAAAAGAATGTACAACGGTCGGGCAATGTCTGCAAAATGAGGAATGAAGTCTCTCTGGTATTGGACTAATCCCAGAAAAAGACCTCAAGCGCTGTCTTTGACACCGGAAGCTTAAAACCTTTGTATAATGTCCACTTTATGCTGGTCAGGCATTTTATCATCAGGTGTGATATGGACACCTAGGAAAGTCAGTGACGTTTGCATTAACTGATATTTCTTGGAATTTACCTTTAGTCTAGCTTTTCCCAGTAATGCCAATAACTCTTTGAGCAAAGTCAAATGTTCTTCTTCAGTCTCTGTGGCCAATAGAAAATTATCCTTGTATTGCGAAATTGCTTCAGGTTTGAAATATTTGGTCAACACTGCCGCCATCTTCTTATGGAATATTGTTGGTGCGTTGTGGAGCCCTTGTGGAAGTCATTGCCATGTCAACTGACGATCTTTCCAGGTGAAAGCAAGCTTGTATTGAGATTCTTCTGCAACAGGGATGCTCCAAAATCCATTTGCTATGTCGAGATTGCTGAATATCTTCCCCTTTGGGAGGAATTGGGAAAAGGGGAGGGTCTCTCTGACAACTGGTGCACAGGCTGGTGTAACTTAATTCAACTTCCGATAATCCAGGCACAATCGATATGATCCATCTGGTTTCCGGATCGGATATAAAGGAGAATTTGCTATCGATTCACATTCTCTTTATATTCCCTGTGACTCAATTGTTTGCTGTATATAAGGCTCACTGTCTTTTGGAAGAGGGTACTGCTTTTGAAGCGCATGGGCTATTCCTGAAATAACCTCTTCACCTTCCATTTTCCCACAGTCATGCTTATGCTTAGCAAACACATATTCATACTCTTGTATTATCTTTGATACCCTGGCATCATCATGTATAGGAATTGCATACATCTCCTGTTTTTTGATTGCATGTACCGCGGGGGAATCAGAGATAACACAATACCCCATTACCATGGAACCAGATCCTCTTTATTTGCATAAATCAACAACACTCCATGTTGTCTCAAAAATCTGATCCTAAAATAAGACAGACAGTAAATTCATCAGATTGCCTTCAAGTCAAATTCCTTATTATCTATTTTTAATATAGCCCTTCTTGCTTCTATTGCCACTGCATGGGACCCCTGAAATGCTTGGCGGTTCAGCTTAAGCCCTGTAGACAATGGATGATTTTGAGGTTGAGGTGCGTGTAGGATTGAGATAGAGGCTCCAGTTTCAATCAACATTTGCTGTGGTGGGCCTCTTTCCACTGCAGCAAATATTATAGGTAAATGCATCCATCTCTCTTGAACTCCACAACAGGAGTGATGGAGGCAACGTTTTCCTTGGCCCAACTTGTTGGATCCGAATTGGTAATGAGATTTTGAGAACAATTAGTAACATTAGATCTTGCAATATGGCCCGCAGACTGAATTGCTTTCAATTTCTCGATTTCCCTCAAAGCAATTGCCAATTGTTGCTGCAACTCTTTGACCGAGTTATCAGCTGGTGGTGCAGGGCTTTTACTTGCCTGAAAGGACAATATTTTTAACTATGACCCCCCCCCTGGCCACACACAAAGCATTTGAAAGCTTGTCCCTTCTCCGAGGGTCCATTATAATATTGTAAGGGCTTCCTAACTGGATTATGAACAGGCCCTTCAACTGCTGCTATTCTACCACCTCTAAGTTTTTTCCTGTTCCTTCACAATAGCTTCAGCCCTTTTAAAGCAATTAATAATTTTTTTGAATGACTTCTGCACTGCCACAGATAAACCAACCAACCTGCGTATGTCTGGTAATGTCCTGTTGATCAATGCACGTATAATCGATCAGCAAAAGCTTGGACAGACTCTCCTTTTCTTTGTGTACAGTTTCCAAAACTACTGTGATGATCAGTTTCCTCAATACCCAAGGTTTTGATGACTTCATCAACTAAGCTTTGTTTAATTCTGGGTTCTGTAAACACTAAAGGAAGGAGACTTGCCCTTAAAGCATTATCCAGGCTGGCCACAATAATATCAAAGACATCTTTATTTGAGTTCAAATTGCGATTCACTTTTTCGAATTGAGCAATTCTCATCATTACCCAACAGGATCATCACGCAAACTAATGTACCCTAATTCCCTACTCAAAGCCTGTATTTCTGTGTTAGACAAAGGTTTGCACACTGTGGTTTCAGAGATAGTCACACCCATGGAATCTATTTGCCTTTCTGTGGTAATCGGTGCCATTTTAACATTATAATCACAAAAAATCACCATTTTTTTCCTCACCATGATTCCAACCACCAACTTTATTATGCAAAAGGGACATTAAATGCAGCAACAACAGCACTCGTCTGTACAACTGATGCTTCAAATCTTTCTATTCCCGAGCCACACATGCAGAATGATCAACAGGTTCATAACTAGAAGTAGCCAACATCCTAATAGCAGCCTGTGCATCCTTCAATCTTTCAATGAATCTCTCATTTTCCAGGCGTAGTTCATTGTTCTCCGCTAAACTTTTCTGATGCCCAAGACCTAAAGCTGTAGCATTTTGAGCAGAGATATGCAACAAATCAACACGCTTATTTAATTCTCTAACCTGCTTCTCTAATGCCTCCTTCTGCATAAACACCACCTTAGACTGCTCAGCTATCCAATATGCTGCAAAAACAAGGGCTGACTTCGCTTTACTTTTAGACAATTTCTTCTCACTAATCATGGAATTAACATAAATCTGGGCCTCACACCACGGATCATTAGAATCTTTTATTACTTTGATAATTAGATCAGTATTCTTAACCTTGACAAGTTTCTTTTTCAAACCTTCCATTGTACAATTTACAGTCAGACAATACAACAGTAACCAACCACAACACTGATCTACCTCCCAAGGCACTGCTAGCAATGACTAACAAAACCATAATTACCAACCCAAAATACTGACCAAATTTATATAAATTAAAAGATATATATATAAATATACACAGTTAAAGATAACTTACCACCACACCTATTTCCCCTCCTACCTGAAGCACGCCAAATATGTCAAAATATTAATTATATTAACAATATTAATATATTCAAGAGTATTCATATCGAACAACAACAATATTCCCACCTAGATTCTCAGGGGACGGTCAGCAAAAAAAAGAGATATCAACGACAAATGTATAAGAAAAGATTATATTTTATCCAGAATGAAATGGGGTACAATGGGGTAAAAATACATTGAAATTAGGCACAACAAAAATGGTCACAAAAACAATAAGGATTAAAATCAGTAACAAGGAGAGAATATCAAACCATAGCATATTAACACCTATATAACCACACCCTGTGAAACAACACAACAACAAAAGATAATAAGCAAAACAATACAATAACTCCAGAAACAAAACAATACCTAAATTGGAGAGTTATGCAAAAATATCTACCAGTATCTGACAAAGTTCCTCCTGGTCTACTACACAAGACCTTCCAATGGACTTCCTTCCTCTCAGGAGCTTGGACCTCAGAAGCCTCAGTCCTCACCAGCTCCCAGAAGCCTCCCTGCTCCTAGCTCCCGTCTTCTGTGTTCCCTGGCTCTTTCCAGGTCTGGCTATATATACCATTTTTGGACCCAAAGGTTTGCATAAGCACAAACTGATATCTGTCTTGAGATCTGCTGAATCATGCTTGTCTCCCCCCAAAAGTACTCCGGAGACAGTCATGCTGACTCTTCTGTATCCGTAGACGATTTTGTAATATAATTGTTTGACAAACTGCCAGTCTATAACTAAATTGAGATCAGGCCGATCTCTATCTGTCTACACACAAAGAAGTCAGCTATCAAATGCAGCTAAGTCTGCAAGTCTGTATATGTTTCTAATAGATCCTTCTTTATATGTAGAAAGAAACAAGGCATTTATCTTTATACATAGTAATTAGGCACACAGTATTTTCAGTTCAAACAATTGTCCCTCGAGCTTATTTAAAAATGTAGATTATAACAAAATGTGTGTATGCTTAAAGTCTGTTCAAACCACCAGCCATTTTGGATAACTTTGTACTTACAATTACATATACAGTATCAGTTTAATATACACATATATCTTCATAAATCAAATTTACAGATTATTCACATTTATGCATATCTTACAAATGTGTGTGGATAAATTTCTTGTCAATGACATCGGTAATCCTAATTTCCTATTGCACTATAGTGTTTGTTTACGGCAGCGTTTGTTTGTGGCAGTAAAGTGTAGGAGTATATGGTAAAAGTAGATTGTACTTCTACCAATAAAAATTGAAAATTATTTGCTCGATTTTCATTGTATGGAATAGCACAAAAAACACTGCCAAAAGTATAATGCATTGGGTCTTTAGAACATAAATCCCGGAATTACAGCAAAACCCAACTAAAATATAACTTTTAATAGATATACACTAAAAGATCAAAAACATAATACCCCACTAAGCAGAATAGTTACACAAACTTAATTCAAAAGATGGCTCACCATAGGGTATTAATAGTAATTAACTCACAATTTGATGCATGGTTTGATGCTCCTTGTGGGTAGACAGTCTTGTCATACAGTACTTTTTATATTAGTGCCAACACCAAGACCAAAAAAGATATATCAATACTAAGTTGACCCTAACAAGACCCTCACAATGAAAGCGGGGACATCGCCCCAAAAAGGGCGGCTCCGCTATATAATCCCTAAGGTGAAACCTACTCTTAAAAGACAATACAATTAGACAAAAGGACAGCGTACTGTCCTATAACAAGCCCGACCCGTTTCCCCCTTCCTGATGACAAGGGTTCCTCAGGGGACAAAACAATATATCATTTAAACTATCCTAATCACAATAATATGTAAGGTATCCAAATATAAAAGATAAATAACAATAGCAAATCAGTGTACCCACAGGACGGTCTGGCCACTGATGATAAAGGGGCAGCTAAAGTTATAAGACTGTCCCTCATATCCCAAAAGAACTCCTCCCAGTAAGTAAATGACCAATACAGGGGCTTACCTCAATGTAGTGTCATCCTGATAAGTCGCGGGCGTCCCTATTGTATATACGATGTTCCCGCTGCCTTACCAAACATAAAACTCACGTGGAACGCCGAGCCACACTCCCTTCGCGAGTAAACAGTACTGGGCATGCGTCTATTGACATCACTTCCCCCGATACTAACCCGTGAAACGCAATGCGCTCTTTGATCTTTTAGTGTATATCTATTAAAAGTTATATTTTAGTTGATTTTTTTTCTGTAATGCCGTGATTTATGGAAAAGCACAGCAGACTGCACCATTCCATACAGAGGCATGCAATAAACAGCATATAGTTTGTGAAGTACAGCCCTGTTCTCAGCGCTGATGCGGGGCCGGGCGCCCCAAACCCTGATGTCTGCAGCGACGGCAAAAGACGTTGCTGCAGACGAACGACCTGCACCAGCCGACGTCAAAAGTCAGGGTTAAAGAAGTGGACAAGGGTGGAAATATGGTATTATGACACATTGAAATGTATCTGAAGGAAGCTAGGTGGCAAATAGGCCACAGCCGTTATTATGGAGCATCTTTTTAGATCGACTAAAGGCAATGGAATTATTAACCCACAGGAATTTAAGTTTCTGACACTACAAAAATCTGTTGTACCCACATTTTATCTTTTGCCTAAGGTATACAAGAACCGCGCATGCCCCTTTGGTTGACCAATTGTTTCTGTTATCGTGTGTCTTAAAGGGGTTTTATCGTTACAAAGATCATGTCTCAGATTATGGGGACAGTAAAAATAAGCACTTTTGTAATTGGGTTGCATTACCTCTGTCACTTGGTTTAGCAGATATGAGCTTCTCTGTAAAACGGTCTTTTATTTCTGCTGTTGCTGGTCAGAACGCCCCCTGGTCAATTCTCACACCCTAGACACGTCCCCTGCACTGTGATTGGCTGGCTGACATTTCATTCAGCCTGTTGGGATACGCCCCTAGACAGGAAATGCCTCGGCATGCACCCTGCGCCCTGATTGGCTGCTTGCACACTCTGTGTTTACTCCCCTCTGAGCTGTTAAAATCGATAGTGAAACCATGGTCTGCTGGCTCTATGTACATCTCCCAGCTTTAGGGTCAATGTTCTGGGCAATTACTGGCTGTTTAAGGGGCTTTTGCCAAGAGGTTGATTAACCTCCTCACAGATCCAGTCCTTAAGCTGCTACTTGGAAAAGAAGGCGTTCTGTTCCTCAGATCGAATGCAAGCCCCGCCTCCTTATGACATCATCACCTGTAGTGTATAACATAAGGATTCAACACTGCATCTGCATAAGCTGCTTGTATAGAGCAGTGCTTAGCTGATCAGTTCTGCAAGACAGAGGTTGGGAGTTCAAGCCCCATCAGTAGTTTTTTTTTTTTCTTTAAAATTTGTACACATATGTAAAGATATGAAAATATATGTGTAGACATCTATAATTTTATTCATATGCACACACAAAGCTCCCCTATATAGTGTCCCATCCTTGCAGTCACACCAAGCACTTCCAACATACGTGATACAATGCATATATTCTGGGGGATGAGAAATGATATAGGGGAGCCCTGTATGTGTATATATATCATTATAGAGATTAACATATATATTTTAGGTCTCTCTACATATGTGTAGAATTTAGGGGGAAAAAAAATATACCCTGTGAGGGACTAGAACTCCAAACCCCTTCGTTGTAAAAGCAATAGTCTATCACTGTTTTACCTCTGCATAACCAGCCCAAGTTAGTTACAAACTGAGCAGGGCCTTCTCTCAAAGCTGATTTGCTTCTCCCCCCATTTTCACTCACATGTCACTGACAGGAAGCAGAGATCTTTACTTGAAGCTGACATTTGTAGTTGAGTAAAGATCTCTGCCTGTTGTCAGTACAATTTGGATGAACACCACTAGAAGTAACAGCTGCTGGCTTTCAGTTGTGTGTAAACTAAGACATATGACAGGTGCTTGCTGGAGTTTGGAGCCTCAAGGCTGCAGACATAAGCATGCAGGAGGCTACAGAGCTGTTATATCCAGACAACCTTCTGCATCCCCTGCTTTAAACAAAATCATGATGTCACAGTTCTTCAGTGAGAGGAGACACACCTCCTGGGAGGAGAGACACGCCTGCTGAGAGGATAGACTCGCCCCTGGATTTCAAACTCAATCTGAGAAAATTAGCTGAATAGCACGAGCAGCTCAAACGATAACACCCATTTAATGAAAAAGTATGTACCATTTTTGACCATTTTCTGCAACCACTTGTTACATACCTGCATTCATATTTATGTGATTCTATGGACTGGATTCAGAGGTTGCAGTTTATGACCAAGCAAGGTGAGGCATTTTTTGTGTAACTTCGAGACTTCCTATTCGAATATTGTACACGAAAATGGTTACATTCTTCCTTGTTTCAAAAACCAACTAAGACCGTTTACTGGATTCTTTTCTAATAGATCTCCTTGAGCTTGTGCTGCAACACAATTATTTTCTGTTCGAAGGCATCTTATAGACAAGTGTCTAGCACATATTTCTACCATTTCTTTGGCAGAAGGGACAAATGCTAAAGCGAAAAACTATATTGATGGCCGAAGAGGTTAGTGTACACATCAGAGTGGTTGGCTTGGAAAAATTGGCATACAACCCACAGGGATGGGGATCTGACCCAGTTATGGTGGAAGGAAGCGTCCAGATGGCTTTTTCATTTGGATACACTGATACCCTCTGGACTCTATGAAGAATTAGATTTTTTTTATTTGGGGTGGTTAAATAGTTGTCTTTTGCAGTGTCACATTCTCCATACTTACACACTTGTATTTTTACTCACATATTTTTGTAGTGTCATATATGGCTCATCACATAATTACTTTATTTCATACTCGCGCATCACGGTCACCCTTTACATATCTTCACTCTTTACAAATGAGTACTTTTTTCACATGTACAGATCACAGGCTTTTTTAAAATTTATATTTCTGATTATTATTTTCACCATTATTCTTTTTCTCTCTTTATATGTACCACAGTAATTTGATGCATTTAACTTATTCCCCCATTACACAGTGGAGTATTTATTGTCTCTGCTATCCAACCCCATTGCCATCTTCAACTTTATAAAGATTGTGGTGACTATTTGACCAAATATATTGTTCTAGAGTCTTTTTTCAAGAGTATGACTTGTTTTAAAGCTATCCTTTAAATATCGTATGCGCTAAATTAGCATGTGGGTTTTGTACTTTTATTGGTTTTATGCACTTTTACTATGGGTCTTACTTTAAACATTTGTGTGTACTTTCACTCTTTAATGATATACGATTTCTTATGAAGGTTTTCCCCCCCTATATATGGGTCTTAACTTATGGCTTTACACCTCATACATCACAAATCTTTCAAAATAATTTTTTTCTAATGATTTTGCTATTTTAGTAAACCGTTTTCAGCAATTTGCACCTTTTTTTTACTACACATACACTGTGGGGGTTTTGCAGATTATTATTGGATCTCTCTTTAATACATTTTATTGCCAATTGGAGAGGCATTATTCTTTATTTGGTCAACATGCTGTTGCTTTCATATGATGCAGACACTTTGCCTTACTATATTTTGCTTATTGTGCCATTGTTCATATCTTTACACCACTTATATAGCAGCTGGTTACATGCCATTCATTTACAGAATGGTTCTGAAGAGAAGAGCTCTAAACAATGTTGGCTGCTGCAATCTAATGAGGGAAGTACAAGTTGTTTTATTTGGTTATGGGGTCCCAGGAGCTTTCTGGTGGATTTTCTTATGATGTGGGATTGTTTACCATGCAGTTTCATAGAGCCACAGGCAGCTTTAGACTCAAAAGGGTTCTAGTCATGCTGTAGGCGATTCTATAGCAATGATTGGCATATCAGCTCTGCTATTCCAAACTGAGCCTGTTACATGGAAGTGACTGCAGGAGACAAAATTTGAAGTACACAAGACTACAGAGTTCTAAGGAGTGGAAACCTATACTTATCTTAAACAAAGATCCGCTCTTGTACATTATTAACAGCAGCACCATGCACCAGCAACTGCATGTGTTGCTGCGCAGGCAGGCTGGTGACAGGTTCTCTATGTACGCACCTGCAAACAAGCAGGATAGATAACAGGCTGTAATGGAACGGACGCAAAATCTGAATGGAAATGTATTTGCTAAGAATATTTATTTACCTTTACTTGCACACTGAAAACTATTCAAGGAGATGGGAATAGCCAGTAAAAGAGAGAGGGGAAACAAGCTTTAATTTCTGAATGCAATATTTTAACCCTTCCTTGACCTAAGCCTCATAAGTTTTTAATGAATGAAAATAGGAGCGCTGTAGGTGGTGTGCAGCATGCCATGGCAATGTTTTTATTAAGCCACGCTTCTAACCTACTCACACCCAACCTTCTACAAGAAGCAAATACTGTTAAAACTACAACTTCTGGCATGGCCTATCAAGGCATGCTGGTAGTTTAACCAAAAATTCACTATCTGACTAGATTTTTCTTTAAAAAAAAAAAAAAGATTGAATACGTACCTATTTATATAGAAATAGTGCATTTATAGAAAAAACAGTGTATTGTGGACATATCTAACCACCCACGGACTAAAATATGTTCTTTTCCAGGCTGGGAGCTCTGTGTAATTGACTATAGCTTTCTTAAAGGAACCATCAAAGATGACACCCAATTAAGCTCACTAGACCAAGAAGTGGACTGTCCCAAAGGACAGAGTAGAGCTTTTTTTCCTCTTTCTACTGCAAGAACCCTTCTTTTCCAGGTTTTCCTAATTATCATGCTCCACAATAAAATTTTACATCTATAGCTACACTACTACTGATTAAAAATATAAGACCATAAAAGCTGTTTTACATTTGACCAAATATTTTTATAAGTAAAGAAAAAAAATAATAAATTCAGTTTAAAGTTTGTTTCTGAACAAGGCAATCCATTTAACAGCAACATTGATGCATTAAGCATATTGAAAAGCAGTTCAAACATTATACAGTATGTTTCTTTGCATAATTTTTGAACAGACTTGTTAGCCCTAAGGCCCCATACACACAACAGATCTTTCTGTCTGTCCCTCTTACTGCCCTAAAGTTTCATTTTGTGAGGAGGTTTTCACCACGGATTTGAACCCGGACAAGACCCTTTCAATGAGGATAAACAGCATCCTGTCTACCAACAAAGTTTCCGTGAGGAATCTGTGTGGGACCTGCGCCCATAGTGCATGTCCCCTTTTTTTTTTTCCCTCACAAAACGGATTCTGCTATATGGAATGAGCCTTACTATCCAATCAATGAAATGCAAATTTATTTACAGCCTTTAAAAGGTCTCTGTAAGGTAAAAATATTTTAACAGCACAGAAATAATTTAATTTAAACTTTTAGTTTCAACTAATAGTAAAAAAAAAAAACACAAAAAGTAGTGTATATGACCCACAGAGTTGTAACAATGTACTTACTGAGGTCTTGAGGCTTCAGCTTGATCTGTCTGGAGTTTTTCCCCACCCTCTACTTCCATTGTACAGTAGACAATTCTGTTTGGTGCAACTGATTTCAAGCCCTGAACTTCCATGATCACAATCTATATATCAAACCAGAAAAAGAAAGAGGACTTAATACCCAATATAAGATAAAAAAAGTATAACTTTATTCATTATAAATATCAAAAGAACAAAGAAGTAGAGGATATTGGATACATATATTGTTAAAAAAAAGGTCTAAAAATGTGTTAAATAATAGTTTAACTATTTATTCATCAGGTAAATCCATTTTCATATTTTAATCCTCATGTGCAGCATTTCTTAAAGTTTTTTTTTTTCTACAACAGACAATCACCTACCTACACGATAGGTGATAAATGTCTGATCAGTAGGAGTCCCATCATTTACTAAAGTGGGGGGACTGAGCCTTCCATTATTCCTCACAGCGTGAGCACTGTGATCAGACTGACGGATCGGATTGACACATTAGTGCGTGGGGCTGATGAGAATCCAGCTGTTATGGCCCACATTGGCACCAATGACGCAGTTATAGGTAGGTGGACTGTCCTTGAAAGTGATTTCAGAGACTTCAGCCAAAAGCTTAAAGGTGATATGGATATTAATAAATTCTAGTCATAATTCTAAAATTCTATAATACAGGGTTAAAAGTTTAGCCATTTCTAATGATGCATGCATTCTTCCATGAAGCTTGTGTCTATGTATTGTTTTAGTAGAATCTCAATGTCTAACTGTAAAAAAATGCTTTGTAATAAGTTACCAAGGACACTGCCAGGCTATATGTCTAGTACATAGGTTAGTAGTTTTGTAAATAGTTTTGTTGTTTTGGCATGCGCAATAGAGCCACTGACCTTTAGATATCTCAGAATCACTACGTCATACGTGCTAAGTAGTGTTCACGAATATTTAGAATAATCAGCATATTTAGAGGTGTGATTTTAGTATTGAACAGTAAAGATTATTATTAATGATTATTAATGTGGTGATTGTTAAAATACATGAATAATTATAAAAGAGGTGTTACTACCAAAAATGACTAAAAGGTATTAACCAATAAAAATATATCTGTTTTGCATAGATTATTGAAAGTTTATAAAGCTGTTTGTCCAGCCTTCAATAAAGGAGAAAGGATACACCGACATTTTGGGAAATGTCTCTTGTTCTTTCGACATTGTATGTACATACAAACTTATAATTTGGACACCACACAAACAAAGCAGGGAGATATTTTAGACTTCCATATCAAAGACAAGGACCTCCAAGGTAACACTATGGGAAGATATAAAGACAGGAAATGAAGAATGTGGAGTCATTATGGGACTGATGAAGATAGCCAGGTACAGCACAGTGAATAAGGCACATTTTCTTGCTAGCAGTAGCTCAGAAATAACAAACTACCTTAAAAAACCTTAACTGTTTAGAAAATTCATTATGATGCATCCCTTAGGCCTCGTTCACACGGCTTATTTTGCCGCGGATTGGCGCCGTACTGCGCGCCGGATTTGCGCTTCAGTACGGTGCCAATCCGTCGGAGTCATTACGGTAATCCACTGCTCTCATAGAGAACAGTGGATTCCGTCGCTCCTCCCCGCTCGGCGAATCCGCCGCGGCGGGAGAAAGTCACCTGCACATTATTTACGGCGCGTACGCGCCGTAGATAATGCATGGTCTACGGGGCCGGGTAGCGCCGGCCCCGCCCCCGTCCCGCCCCTTATTCACGACGGATTTGTGAGCGCACAAATCTGTCGGGAATAAGCCGTGTGAACACGGCCTTAGTCTACACAACACAGAAATATTGTCAGATTTTCGGCGGTTTCAGTGTTTTGAAACTGCCGAGAATCCGAAGGTACACTGTGCTGCATACACAGCAATGTAAAACCTGTGCTATAGTCTGTGCCGTCGGTATCCCATACATTCAATTGTAAGCCGTTGTTTTTTGTCATATGCTGTGTGACCCTAGCCTTAAAGTCTTGTTTAGCTTAAAAGGGATACTACCATCAAAATGTTTCTTTACTATATATGGACAAGCAAAATGCGACTATAAATGGATTTTGCTAAGTGTTAAGAAAACCTCCATAATGTAAAAATTAGATTACCCTATTTTCCTTTCATGTATTGGTTCTGGTCTAGTACAATCTTATCTATCCCTGTGGAGAGAAGAGTTTTTTTTTTATCTTTAGAGGATTCATTTGTAGCAGCCACTACAGGAGAGCGGTAGCAAGGTTTAAAACTGAATTGAAAGAGTGAGTGTGGGAGCTTGCGAGTGTTTTGGTGTCTAAAGTGTGTTTTTGTGTTAAGTGTGGGACTTAAAATTTGGGGAGTTTAGAAAGGAGAATATTGTATATTATATTGTATTAGAATATTGCACTAGATTACCTGTATATCTTGGTTCTATGAAACTTGTAATATCCCTATGTCATCCAGTGCACATCCTGTCTAATGTATGCAATCCTTGAACAGCTGTTCGAGGGGGCATACTGCTGAGCGAGACGTGTGCACACTGCATGTTTAGAAGCCCGGATCCTGGATCTAAATGAGTAAGTTGCAACACTGAGATCATTGCCAACTTGGAAGAGAGTTTGCTGCTCACTGAGTAAGCACTCACTGAGGAAGACAATATAGGAGGATGGCAGCATGAAGATGCAGGGAAATAAGGCAGCTAACTGGGTGACAGAAAGCAGGGTAGAGGAAAGAGTGTCAGGGAGGCTAGTCCTGATCCAGCACACCCCAACAACTTTGTCAGATTGGCAAATGAGGAGGATGTCAGTTCAGGAAGAGCGCTGCTGCGGCAAGACATTTCCCTTGTCTGCTCCAGTCAGATGGGGAATAGAAGTGCAGGGCAGGCTAGGCAGGTGCTGGTAGTTGGGGACTCCATCGTTAGGGGAACAGACATGAAAATCTGTCACAAAGACCGGGATCGTTGAACAGAAGGTTGTTTACCTGTGGCCTGAGTTTGACACATTACTACATGGGTTTGGTGAGTTTTCATGGTGCATATTGGCACCAATGACGAAGTTATAGGTAGGTGGAGTGTCCTTAAAAATTATTTCAAGGACTTCGGCCAAAAGCTTAAGGCAAGGACCTCCAAGGTAATATTTTCAGAAACACTACATGTACCACGAGCCACACCAGAGTCAGCGGAAGATTAGGGAGGCAAATAAGTGGCTCAAAAATTGATGTAGGAAAGAGGGAGTTGGGTTTTTAGAGAACTGGGCTGACTTCTGTCTGGTTACAGACTCTATGTAGGACGGGCTGCACTAAATGGGAGGGTGCAGCTGTATTGGGGACAAAATGGCTAGGAAGCTGGAGGAATATTTAAACTAGGGACTCGGGGGGAGGGAAACCACACATATAGTGTGCAAGATAGTGAAGATAGAGAGCTGGGAATTAGGAATAAATCAGGGAGTGGAAGGGAGCGTTATAGTTAATAAGGACATGGATAAAATAAAAAAAAATATAAAAAAAATTGCATGCTGACCAAGCTTTGGGCACCAGTGCGCAAGACATCGTAGAGCTTGAACAGGTTCCAAGGCGGGCAACAAAAATAATAAAAGAACTAGGTAGACTACAATACCCAGAAAGATTAGCAAGATTAGGGTTATTTAGTTTAAACGGCTTCTGGGTGACGTGATAAATATGTATAAATATTTCAAAGGTCAACACAGAGATCTCTCCCAAGATCTATTTATACCCAGGACTGTAGGACAAAGGGGCATCCTCTATGTCTAGAGGAAAGAAAGTTTCTACATAAACATTGAAAGGGATTCTTTACTGTAAGAGCAGAGAGACTGTGGAACTCTCTGCCAGAGGAATTTGTCATGATGAATTCACTAGCAGAGTTCAAAAAGGGTCTTGATGCATTTCTAGAGTGTAATAATGTAACAAGCTATTGTGACCAGGATTCTGGAGAAGGGTCATTAATCCAGGGATTTATTTCGATTGCCAGATTAGAACCGGGAAGGATTTTTTTCCCCTAAAATAAGGACAATAGGCTTCTTTCTCATGGGGGTTTTTGACTTTTCTCTGGCTCAAACACTACAGAACAATATGCTGAAGTGGATGGACTGAACATCTGTCTTTTGTGACCTTACAAACTATGCAACAATAGGGCAATCAGCATGTCATTGTCCACTATTTTTAGTGTGACCATGTAGAGATAAGTAGCAGCTGAAGTGAAGTGAGATTAGTCAGCCCTGCCATACCAAAGTTTTCTTTCACTTACAGGAAAATATTTTATATGTAATTTTTAATTGCATAGAACTGCAAAAAAAAAAAAAGTTTTCCAGGAACATCGGTTTTAACAAAAATACTCCTCTCTGATGGTAGTGTCCTATTAAAGAAAGGAATCTCTGTGCTAACAAGTCTCCTCTACTATCTAAAAACAAAAGTGTCATCCAGTACAGCTCTCAACATTAAATGGCTTTAGAAAACCCGTTTTCATATACCCCATTGTAAAATTCAGAGAGGGCTCTTCTGTTCTGGTCCCTCACCTTTTGGGCAGAGTGGTGAGCGATTACAATGAGAGCCCCTCACTCCAGAAAACCTGTCCTGCCCTATAATACAGAATATACCAATTGATGTGACTGCACAGTGTGTAATGCCTAATTTCCCTTGTGGTTCACATAGTCTTACGGTCGCATGCAGATGAAACCATGCCCACACCCAGCCACCGATGACTCGACTAGTTTGCAGAAGAAACCGTTATATCACCAGCAGAATGATGCAGTCATTGGCGGCCACGGTTTTCTCTGCATGTGACAGCCAGACTATGTAACCCCTGCTTACAGGTCCCAGACACCTCACCTGAAATTAATAAATGGAACAGATATTTATCAATATTTATTAAAGCCTTCTCATGCTTGGATTTTACCCTAGCCACACTACAGGGGACTCGAAGTAACAACATTAGCATTTAATTAGAGAGAACCTGTGACATTTCCTGTCTGTTTAGTAAAGACTAATGTACCCCCATGAAACAACAAGTCTGGAGCATTATCTTATAGCTCTATGTTGTTCGGTTCCTCTGATTCAGTAATACATTTTAAGGAGGAATAATAATAATAATAATAATAAGCTGGGGGTTAACATTCCATTTTTCTGCAGAGACTGGACAATTTCAGCGTGTGCAAGGACACACCTCTAGGTTAGCTGGATGCTATAATTCCAGTTTTCACGTTTAGTAGTAAATTTATAGAAAGAATAACAAAGGAACCCAACAACACAGAGCTGTAAGAATAAGATGCTCCAGACTTGTTATTTCATGGGGAACATATGAACGAGATATATCAGGGCACAAGTTCTCTTTAACTACAAACCACTTCCTTAGCACTCTGTCTGAAGATCAGTTTCTAGCACGGCTACTGCTATAGGAGGTGGGTCAGTCCAAACCAAGCAAGCACTTAAATTTTAATGGAAACCATAACAAACATGCTAAGATAGCAGGAATAAGGCTACATCCAGACAAGTAAAATTTATGAGTATTTCATGTGGATTTAGTCCCTTTTTTTCCTGCTGAATTTACAGTCAAAAAACGAGTTCCATTCATCTCTATTGCTGCGTCCACACGACAAAGGACAAAATACTCAACGAATTCTGAATCCTAAAACCTCACTGTCTGATGGGTATTGAACTGAATTTTACACAAAAACGCAAGGATTTTTAACTCCGTTTATTTTTTTTGCCTCTCTTATGGGCGTGGTTTTCGTTTTTTCAATAGTTTTTTTACATAGAGCACTTTTGTGTTTTGGACGCAAATTTGTGCCAAAAATCTTGCTCAAGGCTTTCTGGTCGTTTTTCTTGCCATTCAATTGACTTCCAATAATTAATTTCATGTAATTTTCCAAGTGAAATCCGATGGAAGAATGAACATGTTCCAAGTTTTTTTTTAACAAAACGGTGGTTCTGAAATCCAACCAGAGAAAAGTGTGGACTACAGCTCGAACTTTCTATGTGGATCTTTGGTGATGGTTTTACAATAAGTTTTTGACAGTTTTCAACATCAAAACCAGTGTCAAAAACGGACTGGAAATCCTTCCCATGTAGACAGACGCTATGGGGTTCAACACGACATACAAATGTTTTGAACATGTGTTACACAAGGTCTTTAGCAATCTTCATTGACCTCAATAGTAAATTTTCCAGGCGGAATACAATGGAATAATGAACAACGCAAATTTTCCATTGAGGTCAACGGGGATGATTTACTTTCGGTTTTAGACGAGTATTTCAAGTAGGGATCAGCATAGTGTGGTAAATGTTAAAGTGAAAGGGAACATGGGCAGGGTCATTTTCATTATTTTTTTTCAATTAATCAGTTTCTGAGAATAGAGAGAGCTGTGAATTACTAATTTATTAGCCTGCATTAATTTCTGTCTTATCTCCTCTGCAGAAAACTGTAGTTTGCAGGTGTATCTAAAACTAAAATTCAACATTTATACATAACATTTTAATTTTAAAAAAGGTATCATCTTTTCCAGCACCAACTGCTCTATAACAAACGGTCCAGAGCACCGTCAAATGACCAAGCTCAATTACAGGATTTACATGTTACATGCAATTTACAGCAGTCACTAATGTTGCATAGTCAATTTTTTGTCTAACCGGAAAAGGTTTTATATCAACGGTGAGAAATAAAAATATACAGATTCAACCCAGAATATTTTCTTTTCAGAAAAACTTTGTATGTTCCTTGCAAAAGGGAATATTCATGCATGCAATAAACCACTTTCAAATAAGTGATTATTTTAAATAATAAGCACGTGTATTACAAGTGACCTCTGCTGCAATAAGGATGCTGAACAAAAGAGCCCTAAAAATAGTTATCAAGAACCACTAACAAGAATCAGGAACATTTGTTTTTAACATCTTGTGGATGTTTTGGTGATTAGGACATGGCTAGTGCGTGTTTGTCTTGTCCTGATCTGTTTGAGACAAAGCTTGTATTGTTCTGGTGATGTAGCCCCATACCAGCATGCTTTTAGCATGGATATGATGTGGAGGTGGGATCTAATTTTTTTGTGATTAGGATCTAATGCATTCACTATGTGGAATTAATGGCACTTCTATACAACATTGCTCTGCAGATCATTAGCTACATCAATTACATTTAAAAAAATATATTATTAGAGGTTTTGTTTTTACTTAAAGGACTTGGCTATGTAAAATCTAGATTGCCAGTGTACTGAAATACTTCTGGCAGACTTATAGCAATTGGCAATCCAAAACCTAATTATTAAATGGGTACCATGGGTTGACATAGAGAGTCTCATCCATCTGCCTAATCCCTTAGATATTATGGTCCGCATTGACATTGACATTTAAGGGGTTAAATTACTGGGTTGAGTTTAGCACATTTACGTAGTTTTGCAGACCATAGTTCCTTTAACATAAATGTGAGGCATAAGGGGGAGAAAGACTTATAGGGGCCATCTCCTTTTTAAAATATATTTTTTTATTTTTTTTTTAAATAAAAGCACCCCCTAATGATATGATCTTATCACATGTAATTTTGTAGAGAAATGGGTGCCACGGGTTTTGGGGTCTACAGTAGAAGAATAAGGGGTTACAATTTTATTCTACAGTGGCTATAGGAGTTGGGTTTGCTAATCAGGTGCTGTGCAATGCTTCCTGGCATCACTTTACTTGTCCTCTACCTAGAGATGAGTGAAACAAAAAGGTAACCACAAGTCAGTCACATTGTGACTAGTATCCATGGCACGTTCATTATTAGATATAAAGACCCGAAGCCCATCAAAATGTATGCACATTAAGGTGCACCAATATTTATGCATGTCATGTCTAGTCGTACATGATTATCAGTAATAAGTATAAATGTCTATCTAAATACATAAAGGAGTATATAAATATTAAGTTGTGACCATGTATAAATATGAATATTACATTTATTGCACATTCCCACCTTGCCTGATTAATGCCAGTATCATCAATAAATAACTACTGGTGACCTGAAATGCAACATACTACCGGTAGTAGTAGGCTATGTTAATTAGATACCCATATTGTATATTCTGGTGATGCCACCACCCAAATGCAGGTTTTGACTCTGCCTTCATCCAGGACAGTACTCTACATTATATTTCACCAGTTTAAAAATATATTTATAGCATAAAAAAGTAATGGCATGGATCAGTAAAGAAAAAAAGTTTGTAATGTTTCCAGATTGCATAATGCTACTTTTTTGCTGCATATTGTAGTACTCATAAAGAATGATCATTTAGTACCAAAATCTGTGGACTGTTGAGTCGGAGTCTTTGCCCATTTTGGTGGAGTCAGAATAGTCACAAAATGGACCAGAGGCGTAACTTGAAGCTCCGGGGACCTGGTGCAAAAAGTGAAATGTGGCCCCCCCAGCTACCATGTGCCATTTACAATTCTGGTGTCTTCTTATGTAGCAGAAGGGCTTATGGGCCCCCTCAGACTGCAGGGCCCGGTAGCGACTGCTACCTCTGCACCCCCTGTAGCTACGCCCCTGAAATGGACCAATTCTGACAATATATAACAAATTGGTGCAGATAGTTCAACATAGTGCCAAGAGGAATTGGGTCCCGCCAGTGCTGCTGCTACCATATCTTTAGCCTCATCAGATTATGAGTTTAATTTTGAAAAGTATTTGGATGACATGAAATAGGCAGAGCATTGCCGCAGGGGAAAAGATTCCACTCCCATAGCAAAAAGATTGACCAGATTTCAGCAACATATTTCACTTGATCTCAAAGTAGAAGAGTTCAACCATTCAAAACTGACTGTGGCTGAGGCAATTCCTTTTACCCTGCCATTGTTAGAGATGTTGCCCATGTGGTCACTGCTTTGCCACCAACCCAAGTTAGTGTAGAGAGGCTGTTCTCTAGTCTGGAAATAATGAGATCAGATTTGAGGTCATCTATGAAGGAGGCAATACTATTACTCAGAACAAATTCATAGACCTGCTCAACATATGTTATTCAGGATGTTTTTGTTGAAAACCGTTTTTTCCAACTGTAACCTTTTGCATATTTAAAATTAAAAAGTTTTTTGTGCTCTAAAGTTATATCCATTAAATAGATTTTACACTGACGAGCAAAAGTGTAACAATGTTTTGAACTTTCAACTTTTAGGCTCCATATCTCACCATCAACTACAGCTTTGAATGTGAGAATCCCATCATTTTATAGACCATCATCTTAGCTATCTCATACATAACTTTGACCTGCAACTATTTGGAATATGCTTAGTTCAACAGATTCTTGTCATGTAACTGATAAGATCTTTTGCTCCTGGTGGTGGGACAAGAGTTGAAGAAAAAGCTGTATTCGTATCCAAGTCCAGTCTGCACCAACATTGGGAACGAGTAGAAGAGACCTGGGATCATATTTTAGTCAAGACATGCTTGAATCTGATAGAGAGCCCAAAAGGATTCAGGCAGTGTTGAAAACCAAAAAGTGGATTTACCAAATACTAACAAAACAATAAAATTTAACATTTTGATCTTAGAAGCAAAACCGTAACAAAGTAGCTACATGATCAGAATCTGCAGAATTAAGCAGATGCTAAATACTTGAACATCAAATTTATGTATAAGATAGTCAAGATGACTGAACGCGAGACTACCATCATTTTGTAGACAAAGCTGTAGTGAATGCTAAGATATGGAGCCTGAAAGTCACAAGTTCAAAACATTGTTACCATTTTGCTTGTCAGTGTATGTTCTACCTAAGTAGTTTGATTATTGCATCATAAGGGTGATTGATAAAAATCCTGATGTTACCATTATACTACAGTTATCACTTAAACATGCACCAGGTATGAGGGAGTGGGAGTCAGAGTTGAAGTTAGGAAAATTGGGGAGTCGGTGCTTTGGTCTACTGACTCCAAAGCCCTAATTTATAGCATATAGAGGGCATTTTAAAAAGGATGGTGCAAAAGTAAAGGCTTGAAGTTTAAGGGGTTGTCCACCTCATAAAAAGTTTTTCAATAGGGCCTGATCCACATTAAAACAAAAAAAGTTATATTCACCTTCCTCTGGTCTCCAGTTTCATCGGCGCATCTCTCTGATCTTCTGTTGACAAAGCAGGTACAGGGACAACACCGCTGATTGTGGCATGTGACATCCATGTTTCGTAGTGACAGTGTGTCAATAGAAGACCTAAGATATATGCCTCTGGAATCAGGGACCAGAGGAAGGCGAGTAGAACTTTACATTTATTTTAATGGGGGCTTGGTCGTATTCTTTTTCTTTCCACAACATGGTATTAAAGGGTTGGGGGAAAAAAAAGTTCAGTTCGTTTTTACTGTGGCCTGGTTTTTTCAATAAAAAGAGTAGAAAAAAGTTTTTAAAAAATTTCCGCCTTTTTTCGCACCACAAAGTTTTTGTTTTAAATGAGGGACAGTTAAAGGAAGCCCTTTTTTCTAATTAATTGGTCAATACTTTTTTCTTTAGTCATGAGGTAAGACTTTTTGTGTCTGAATGCACCAGGTTTCTATGGTTAAAATGTTTTTAACAGACCTAACTTTATCGATTAGAGGACAGAACAAAGAGCAGGGAGTAATGTCAACATGGATTTAACAGGTCCCCTTTCTTACTGGGGAGAAAAAACAAATTTTTCTAACAAGATTATAGATCAGCCATGGTTTTCAGTCCTCACAGCACTTTATACTTTGTTTTTTAAGGGTTAGATAACTTATCCTGCTTTGTGTAAAAGTAACTAAAAGTCAATAGCTAACCCCGCTTAGGGCCCACCGACGCCTGAGGAGACGAGGGTGTTAAAGGGTCTGTGACTCGTAAAAACAGCATGGTGAGAAAACCCCTTCAAAGAAATCTCATCCTGTGAAAAAATCTACCTGAAAACCACACTAAATGGCCCAAGGCAGATTTTAAATCCACGATGTCCTTTTGTTGAAAATATGCAGTGGATTTGTCGCAAATTTTTCCCATTGACTTCAATGGGGAAGTTATGCTCTACAATGAATCCACAATGGATTTATTGTTCCCAGATTTGCTGCAAAAATTTGTCTACTTTTTCAGCAAAATTTGAAAATGCTTTGATTGTTTTTTTCTTTTGTTGTTAAAGCTATAAAACCCACTTCTCCCAAGTCCTAGGTCATGTTGCCTATGATCTCTCTCCTCAATAAGCCCCCTCCCCATGCAGATAATTTGAGCCCTCACCATGTGTAAAATACACACTATCACAAATAACCCAGATTCCAAGGGAAGCCTGATGACATGGGCGGCCCGCAAAACAAACAGGGAGAAAGAGTAAAGCAGTCAATGCTGGCTACTGTCCCACAGTCCTTAAACTTCTAAATAATATGTGAAACTGTAATAACAGGAACATCAAGCTGTTTGGAGATGGCCTTGTAGCCTTTACCTTTAACATGTTGGTCGATCATTTTCTTTCTAATCTATTGAGACAACGCTCTCCTTAGCTTCCTTTGGTCCATGTTCAATGTGATACACACCATGATAATAAAATAAACACAGTAACCACTTTTCACCCTTTAAATAGGTATAATTTTTTTAAATTTTTCGGTTGAACGGCGATTCAAAGAAAAGGTTGATTTTCTTTGGGTTTGTTTTTTCAGTCTTTTTTTAATTTTTATTTCCTTTCGCCTTTTTCAAGCTTTCATCGACCATTGTTGGTTTATTTTTCTTTTATGAAAGAGTACCAATGTTGCCACTTGTGATGTATGTTCCTTAAATTTTAAAACCAACGCACCCCCTGAAAGGTGCGTTTAGGCTTGAACCCCAGTCCCAAAGTGGTAAATAGGAAACCCGGTTGTGGGTATAATAAAACTGGGTGGTGATTTTTTTCAGGTCAATAAATTTGTGTTATGTTCTCTCAGTTATAAATACTAAGTCTAGAATTTAGCACCATCCTCTCTCACTCTGTATTTATTTTTCTTACATAAAATTTGGAAATGTTGTGTAGCCTTTCTGTACAACATTTAAAGGAAAAAATCAAATGAAAAAAGATGGAAACATAGTTTTTGATGTTGAACGTATTTATCCCCAAATGTCCAGGAAAGCAGAATTCTGTGAGCGTTTTAACTTTTGCAGTTTAAACTCAGGACCACCTTTAGACACTGGAAGACTTTCTAGATTGGCCATTAGTAAATTGACTGAAGCCCGCAGCTCTTCTATAAACATTCCCTCCATTTCTTTTGTTAAAAATTTGGGAAATTTCTTTTCCTTTAAAAGAATAAAAAAAAAAAAAAAAAAAGAAGTTGACTGGATGACTGACATAAAGAAACCGTAAATCTTTTATCACCACGTAGTGAAATTCTGTATCTGTTTATTAATAATAAAAGAGAAAAATATACATTTTTCCTAACTGAGTTAAAGGGGTGAGTTAAAGGGGTGCTCTCACCATGTGGTTTCACAGAGTCTCCTCTTCACAGCCAGCTTCAAGCTCACATTTCCTAGTTAGTCTGTGGGCGCATCTACAGCAGTGATTGGCATAACAGCTCTACTATTCCTAGCTAAGCCCAATAGAGGGCTATTGCTAAGGGAGGGGTTTAAAAAGTAGAGTAGAAGGCTACAGAGCTCTAAAGGGTTAAAGTTTCTCAGTAATATAGAAAAACAAGCTCCTGTGCTACAAATAACACAAAGCAGAGAGTGAGGTCACGATCATCCATTGCAGTTGGAGCAATGATAGCAGAGAGAGATTGTCAATCTATGAAAGCTTGTCAAACAGAAGACAAGATCCCCTCTGTCGCTAAAAGAAAGCAAAATCAGAACAGCAGTGTATTTGTTAATAGTATTTATTTACCTTTGCCTACATGTTTAAAGCCAATTATTGTGGTGAGAATACTCCTTTAATGTCTGTGCTTTGCATTACTATTGTAATGAACTATTTTTGCCTCTAACTATTATTATTTTCTGTGTACTTGAAATATCCACACAAATTTATATTTACTACAGATCATAGGATTACATCAGAAAAATAATACAGAAATCACTGCACCTTTGACTAAGACAACGGCAATGAACAAAAAGACTACTTGAGGACGTCATTACTAAGCCAGCAACATCACATTGTTATATAGTATATAAATTGATTAAAAAAAAAACATGCCCAGTACCCTACAAACATTGAGTTCACCTTCTACTTAGGCCCCGTTCACATGTAGATAACAAATCCGACATGTTTTTCCACACCAGAAACCCGAGGCCGACCATTGTCATTCAATGGGGTTAAGCCTCGGCTTTTCTGTGCATAGTTTGTAGCAATAAGTAGAATACTACTTATTTTCACTGCAAATTTTGGTAAGCAATGTTGCCACAAACATTTGTAGATATTTTCCGTTGCTTGTACATGGGTTTGCACTAACCCCATTAACATTCATGGGATGCAGATTGTCATCAGATATGACATGGATTTCAGTGCAGAATCTGTCCTGAAATCCATGATGACTGACACATGAATGAAGCCTGTCAGATATCAACAGAAACCAAACTAAAAATATCCTCACTCTACACTAGGTTAGGTATGCCTGGAAATTGGAGATTTATGCCCACTTGTAAATCAGGTAATGACAGTATTCTGTTCCAAAAAACAATACATGCACCCACATTTAAAGTTTTTTGGAGGTGCTGAACCAAATATTGTTTTTTGGATTATATATAGGGGGGACGGGCTGCCTCCATCTTGGTTTTTAGCACTCCACCCATCTACACAGACTTTTTAATCAGTGCAGTGTATTTAGTAGCTGGTGCCTTCACATTCTGAAAGGTAGGTCTGGATGGACCACAGAGAAACATAGCGTTAGTGTAACGTAGTGTAGGACCCACCTGCATTGAGGTCTCATTGAAGTCGAAGGTGGGCTTAGGCAATTTTGCGCAAAAGTGTGAACAAAGAACCTCATAAAACTTTCGTGTTTTTTTAAAGCAGAAAGTTTTTTTCAACGTATTCTATTTAGCATTCTGTTCCAGGCAGAACTTACCTTTGCCATTTGATCCGCTTCTTGTAGGCGCCTATCAAGTTCGCGACGGATTTGGGCTGCTTGTTCATCTGCATTATCCAGCTGAAATAATGAATGTAATTATGGTCATGAGAATTTAGACACTACTTACTAATACAGGATAATTTTGAACTTTTTTTTTAAATTAAATTATCAAATAATTTTGACAAAAATAAACTTGTATAACAGTCAAATTAACATTGTTTTAAGTTGAATATCAACAAAAACTTAAAGATGGCTGACTGCTTTAATGCATTTTACCTTTAATAAAAACCTGTTAAACTTTAATTGAGTAGTATAGTAAAGCTCGGTGATAGTCCACTAACAAATAGAATTAAAAAAAAATTACCACAGCTAGTACAAGAGCAAACAATATGGTACGGGAGATACTGAATACTATTATACAAAAATCAAGATAAGCATTATATAGCTCCTTATATAATTTTATTAATAGCACTTTTAATAGCAATAGTGTTGCACAAAAAGCCCAAATTGTATAATCAGTGTGTTATAAAAATTCATGGACTGCCAAAGAAAATGGTATACCCACATCAATTCCCGAAATTCACACATACTCCTAATCTTGATAAACGTTCATGAACGTACTTAATCGAGCTTGGCTATTCATTTTCATATGCAAGTGTTGCCTTGGAAACATGAACATCTTTGGACCCTTAGGTTATTTCCTCACTTTTTCAGTATATCTATAGCAAAACCATGACGTATACTACAAGAACGTCTTGCTTCTAGAGCCTGCGAGGTAACTAATATGAGAATTCTTTTTCATGAATGTCAAACAAACTGGACCAAACTTGAAATATTGACAAAATATACGCCATCGAGTCAAATTAGTATGACCACTAACAACTTATATCCAGAGTAACTACTGTGGGCAGCACAGACAGGCTAGGAATGACTCAATAAGGACCTGGTAGGTTGTTACAGTTAAATGGAGTGGATTGCAGTGCGTCCCACAGCTGCTGGAGGGTGCTTGTAGGAGGATCAATAGAGCGATACAAAACAAGAACGTTGGCCTAACAGATGCTCAATTGGGTTCAAAACCAGGCACTTAAGGGGCCATAACAGTAATTATGAGTCTTTGTCACGTTCTTCCAACCAATGTCAAACATTTCTAGCCATATCCTATTGTTTTGCTGGAAGATCCCATCCACACCAGGAAAGATAATCAGCATGTATGGTTAAGCATGATTTTCAAGAATGGAGACAGAAAATGCCCAAAAAATATTTCCCAGGCCATAAAGCAGCCACAACAAAAACTTGTGTTCTTCCAGCATGAGTTGCATGGTGTTTATTCTCTGATGTTTCTCACCTGAAAGTCCAATAATCATCTGTCAGTGAAGCAGAAAATGTGACTCATTGGAGAAGGCAATTTTTTGCAAAAGAGCAGAGGTCCAATTCCGACACTGCTGTGAAAATTAGGGCTTTTTCGCCCAATGAAACTTTGTTAGCAGAGGTGCAGTGACCATCCGTCTGCTATTGAACCCTATATGCAGTAGGGTCTACTGAACAGTTTTAGAGACACATTTGGTAGCCCTCTGGTTCATTTTGGTAGTGCATTGGCAATTGACAACTTTATTTTGTAAAAAAATATAAAATAATAAAATAAAAAATACAAGATCTTTTCACTAAAATTAGGTGTTAACATGAACATTGAAATCCGGAAAGAAAAAAGAAAAACCATGCCAGAATCCCCCCTCTATTCTGCTTCACCGAAGACAGAATCAAAAATGATTTAAAAAAATTAAAAAAAAAAACTATGTAAAATATTGTGACATAAAAACATGAATTTTTTTTAAAGGACAACTGTGTTTTACGCTTATATGGAGGAGCCTGTCAATAAATACATAAATAAATAAAGGCATATCCTGAAAAAGTAGGGGTATGATTTGTTAAATAAATAAATAAAACATTTAAAAAAAAAAAAAAAAGGGGGAAAGTCCTATGCGGCAAAAACTCTAGCTATGAAACTGTGGCAGTGAGTTGCTCCACTTTAACATGTCAGTCTGCTCTTCCCCACCTTCTTAGCAGACGCTGACCTCTTAGATCAATGGAAAATGGTTCTTTGCCGTTTACTTGTAATGGTGCCATTTGTACATTCACAGTATACTGTTACCACAGCAGCACGAGAACAGTTCACAAGCTGCAGAATTTCATAAATACTGACACATTTGACCTAAGAGCCAATAACCATCCCTTTTTGCAACTCTATCCATGACAGCAACAATGGATATGTGGGCAGACAGCCTATCATATAGCTTATATACCTTCCAAGCCAGCTCCAGAAACGTGACATCCTTTATGAGCTACAGACTGCAGATATTGAAGGCATGAAGTGGTCATAATAATGTGGTCTGACTGTGTATATATACTGTATATACAGCAGGACCATACTTCTCTTTCCTATTGGAGCCACTTCTGGCTCCATCTAAAAAAAACTACAGTGGCATTTTTTTTATATATATATATGTGGAAAATCATCCTTGGTCTTCATTTATCACAAAAACATTACCCAGCTTCTGCTTTGGCGAGAGTCCCATAGCCTTGATCAGTATGACTTATACTGCACTCACCCAGCCTCCATAGTAAAGCAAATCCCACAGCCTTTTAGCCTCACACTATAACTTCTGACAATAAAGAATTCTTAGCCACCATAAACTCACACATGTTATCTACATGGTGTTTTAAATTAAAGGGACATGATCTTTGCACTAGATGTGGTAGTAATCATGGTACGCTAATGCACAAGATTTTTGGGGGTAATATTCAGTATTTCCTTAATGCCAAATTGGGTTTCCTGAATATATGCACCCTGAGTATCCGTCTTTTGGGCCCGGTTGAAGATCTTTTTCCAACAAACTTTGGTCATATCAATCACTGATGAAAGATCATCCTTCTTAGCTGGGAGCCTCCTAAATGTCCATCAATTACCCATTTGGTTGAATTGGTTAATGTAGATCTACCCATGTATAGAATCACTAATCATGCCAGGAATGCCTAACTGATTTCAGGCCATCTGAAAATTCTTGATTAATGCACAAAATGCAGTGGTCTAAATGGCTTGGGCGGGTTACCCAGTACTGGATTTTATGTTTGGTGTTTTGCCACAAAGTAAAATTGACATAGGAAGTTTGTAAATGAAATAATAAACATTTTCACCGCTCATCATTATTAAAAATTCTGCACCTTTTTTGTTTTAGCTGCTCCCTTAGTGATCCATTGTTTACAGCTAGTCTCCAGGGGATGCGACCAGGGCTGAGAGTTCCTCAGTTCTGGTCGCACATGCTCCGACATCACCTCTCCTCTCAGGCAGCTACTGAGTGTTCAAACCCCAGGTGCTTTCATTCTACCCCTGTCCTCTGAACTCCTTAGTAATTAGTCAAACGGTGCAAATAAATTAAAGGGGGAGGAGCGGAGAAAAGCCCTCCCCCTTCACATTCACCGATTCCGTACGAAAACCGGATGGAAGAATGTGCTTGTAGAATGCTTTGCGGGCGGAAAAAAACGGCGGGCGGAAAACCCGTGCAGTGGGGACTGCTGCACGGGTTTTCCATAGAGCACTATTGTGCTCGTTTTCGGCCGGTTTTTCAGACGGTCTGCAAACCGGCCGAAAACCCGTGCTGCTGGGATATGCCCTTGCAGTTCTATACATAAACAGACTACAGAGAGGAAAGGCCTGGTGATGTCATCCTGTAGGGTCACATGATATGCAATTCAAACAAATCACACACACCCCCTTCTGAGCACACAGAGCTGAAGAGCTGGATGCAGGAGGTATGAAATGAGTTTTTACAAGATATGTCTCACATATTCTACATGTTCTTATTACATCAAATCGGTACAGGGAGCAGTCTACATTATCATACGAAAACTTGGTATACTTGGTACTTATCAGCAAAAGGAGTTTACTTTTTTCTCTCTGATCTTTTTACTGAAAGAAAGTTTAACGGGATATTCCAGTTATATTTAGATTACCTTTAACCTTGATTAGCTTAATCCCCTTACCAACAATTGACGTATGGGTACATCCTATTTTTGGTAAGTTCCTATGTAGCAGGCTTACTCAGTAACTCCACTACAAAGGAGGCTGGTGCTGGCCGCTAATTACAGCTGACAACTGCCGCTAACAGCAGGGAACACAGCAAGGGCCAACAAGAATGATGAACTATGCACACTTCCTCCCTCCGACTGGCTCCCGGGGTACAAATCTGTTACCAAGGCAGCTGGAAGCCTAATGAAAGCTTACAGGTAGGCATCTTGGCACACCTTTTGGCATTGTTTATGTAATACAGAAGGATGTACAAGCGTTCAAGCTCCTTAGTGCTCAAATACCCTAAGAGAACTAAAAGAAAAAAGTATTTTAAAAGTATGAAACAAATTTAAAAAAATTATGAAATTCAAATCACCCCCTTTTGTTATTTTACAAATATAAAAGTCACATGCAATATGTATTGCCACATCTGTAAAAGCCCAATCTAATAAAATATAACCTCATTTATCCCATACGCTGAACACTATAGAAGAAGAAAAATTAAAAACCTCAAAATTCTTTTTTTGGTCATTTCACGTCCCCTAAAAATTGGAATAAAAAGTGATCAAAATGTCACAATTATTTAAAAATGGTGCCAATAAAAAGTACACTTCAGCCCACAAAAAATGCACCCTGACTCAGGTTCATAGGTGGAAAAACAAAAGCGTTATTGGTTGCAAAAAATGGCGCTGCAGCACAATTTTAAGAAATATAGAGTATATATTCTTTTTAAAAGTACTAAAACCTAGTGGAAAACTCGACATATTTAGTATCAACAGAATCACATCCACCAGCAGAATACAGACAATACATGATTTTATACAGCGGGGTTAACTCCAGAAAAACAAAAACCCCTGCAAACATGGTGCAAATACACTTTTTATCACACTTTAATAAGACTTTTTTTTTTGGTTTCCCAGTATACTCTATGGTACAGACTATGGCACCATTAAAAAGTACTGCAAAACACAAGCCCTCATAAGTCTACGTAGATGTAAAAATAGAAAGTTATGGCTCTTGGAAGGCGGGGAGGAAATAAACAAAGAGCCAAAGAACTGTGAACGGCTGTCAGGAAGGGGTTAAACATGTAGGCAAAGGTAAATAAAAACTATTACCAAATACATGGCTGTTAAGATGTGCTTCTATTCTGAAGAGAAGCAAAATCACATCTCCCTCTTTTTACACAAGTTTCCTTAAAGGAGTTGTCTCACTACAGGCTTTCAGCCTACTTCAGTGTCACTGGCACCATAGGATTTTTGAATTCAGGGGCGTGCTTCTTGTCTGCCTCTTCCCCTCCCTCTTCCCCCCTTCCCTCAGCACACAGAAAGCTCTCCTCCTTCCACTGCAGTAACTTCTATACAGCAGGGGGAGATGAGGGGGGTTTGCTGCCAGAGTTAACCCTGTGTGTGCCTGCCTAGATCTGCTGCAGGCTGCTCACTGCTGGATCAGCTGCACTGTCAGTTCCACAGAATCAGGAGACAGCAGGGAGAGGGCTGATCTATGAGTGTGGAGCCAGAGGTCTGTGAAGCTGTGTATGCTAATAGCAGAGCAGGGGGGATGCAAGTGTTCCTATACCCCCTGCTTAGCATACAAATCTCCACGGACATCTCAAGCAACAACAAACAAACCCTGTCAGAACAGACACAGGGCAGCTGTGAAGTGTGTTACTATAATCACAATGTGTCGCTAATACAGCAGAGCAGGGAAGGATATGAATCATTCACATGCCCCCCTGATCTGTTCTATATTATTAGTCAAAGCTCCACAGACACATCATGATTATAGTAACACACTTCACTGCTGTCACATCCTACTGACCACAGATCAGCCTCACCTCTGCTCTCCTCAATCTGTGTAGAGAGCAGGAGGGAGCAGGCACACACAGGGTTAATCCACACAGACACAGAAGCCCTCCCCTCCCCCTCCCTTCCCTATAGAAGCATACTGTGCGGGAGGGGCTATGTGCTCCAACCTGTTTTCAGAAGCTGATGAGTCATCAGCACTGACAGCCAGTGAGATAAAAATCAACAGGTCAGCTGCTATAGTGATTTCAGGAGCTGATGCACTCCTACTACCAGGGATAACTCAAAATCAGTAGGACATTTGTAATTAACATATATTGCAAAGCTGCTTGTTTTTTAAAGATCTTTTAATTAAAACCCAATTATTGTAGCGAGACAACCCCTTTAAGTGTCTCCGTTCTAACAGTGGATGAACAAGGTAGCTTGTTTACATTACTTACTGACAGGTTTTAACCCTTTGGCGCTCTGCAGCCTTGTGCACTACAGTTTACAAAACCCAGCAGTGATGTCACGCTATCAGGTTCAGCTAGGAACAGCAGACATTATGTGCCACTCACTGTTGTAAACCCACCCACAACTTAACCAGGAAATATAAGCTTAAGGGTACGTCCACACGACTAAGAACAAAATACTTGTCGGATTCAGAATACTAAAACTGCGCAGCTCGAGTATGTTACACAAAAACTGAGGATTTTTAACTCGGGTTTGGTTTTATTTGCATATTTTCGTTGGATTTTGACATGGTTTTTGAATTCGGTATTTCAATCATTTTCGCATCACACAGAACTACTGTGTTTTTGGACCCAGAAACGTGACAAAATCTGTGCCAAAAACGCGCACCACGGTCATGTTTTATGCGATCGCATGGACTTCAATATCAATACAGCAGAAGATTCTAGGTTTTTAAAAAAATTATGCTTTTGAAATCCAACCTTAGAACATCCGAGTCATATGGACTACAACGTGGATTTTCTATTGAGATATATGGGGATGGTTTTAGAGTCTATTTTGACGGTTTTTAAAATCTGAATCCACGTGGATTGACCCTAAAGCTGGGGAGACAACCACTTTAACCTTTTAGACCAGAAAGAAGCCTTGTGCCATTGTGCCAAGTCTGCATAGCACATACAGTGAGAAAATAAGTATTTAATACACTGGCGATTTTGTAAGTTTTCCCACCTGCAAAGAATGGAGAGGTCTGTAATTTTTATCATAGGTACACTTCAAATGTGAGAGACAGAATCTAAAAGAAAATTACATGTATGATTTTTAAGTAATTAATTTGCATTTTGTTTGAACACCTACCAACCAGCAAGAATTCTGGCTCTCACAGAACCGTGCATTTTTTTTTTTAAGAAGCCCTTATTACCTGTATTAATTGCACCTGTTTGAACTTGTTATCTGTATAAAAGACACCTGTCCACTCAATCAATCACACTCCAACCTCTCCACCATGGTCAAGACCAAAGAGCTGTCTAAGGACACCAGGGACAAAATTGTAGACCTGCACAAGGCTGGGATGGGCTACAGGACAATAGGCAATTAGCTTGGTGAGAAGGCAACAAATGTTGGCTCAATTATTAGATAGTGGAAGAAATGCAAGATGACTGTCAATCTTACTCAGTCTGGGGCAAGATCTCACCTCGTGGGGCAAGAATGATTTTGAAAAAGTTCAAAAATCAGCCTAGAACTACAATGGAGGACCTGGTCAATGGCCTGAATAGAGCTGGGATCAGTCTCAAAGATTACCGTTAGTAACACACTACGCCATCATGGATTAAAATTCTGCAGGGCAGACAAGGTCCCCCTGCTCACGCCAGCACATGTCCGCTCTCATTTGAAGTTCACCAATGACCATCTGGATGATCCAGAGGAGGCATGGGAGAAGGTCATGTGATTAGACGAGACCAAAATAGAACTCTCCATGTTTCGAGTGAGAAGCTCCACCGTTCCAACTGTGAACCATGGGGGTGGAAATCTCATACTCGTGCTTTTCTGCAAAGGGGAAAGGACAACTACACTGTATTGAAGGAGGGATGGCTGGAGCTATGTATCGTGAGATTTTGGCCAACAAGCTCCTTCCGTTAGTAGGCGTATTTGAAGATGGGTCATGGCTGGGTCTTCCAGAAGGACAAGGACCTGAAACACACAGTCAGGGAAACTAAGGAATGGCTCCGTAAGAAGCATTTAAAGGTCCTGGAGTGGAGGGAGCTTAAACTCAATGTAGCCCAGCCCCAAAACCTGAAAGATCTGGAGAAGATCTGTATGGAGGAAAGGGCCAAAATCCCTGTTGCAGTGTGTGCAAACTTCGTCAAGACCTACATGAAACGTCTGATCTCTGTAATTGCAAACAAAGGTTTCTGTATCAACTATTAACTTCTGTTTTTCTATTGTGTCAAATAGTTTTTGCATGCGATAAAATGCAAATTAATTATTTAAAATTCATACCATATGATGTTCTGGAATTTATTTTAGACTTTGTCTCTTAGGGTGCGTTTATATGGCAAAGACAAAATACCGGTCGGGTTAAAAACAGCCAAATGGGAAAACTCCATTAAGTCATTCTCAGATTAATTTATTCATATAAAATAATGTATTCATATAAAAATCTCGATGGCAATTTTTTTTTTGCATGCACATTATAAAGACTTTTTGTCTTTCCTTTACTATATGTGTCTGTCCCCACAAACAATCCTGTGTATATTTGTACATGTATTCTAGGTTGAAAAGCTCTGCATCCTTTTGTACAACTCCTGTTTATAGTTTGGTGAATAAAACAAATGACTTTGCAGCCATTTTACATGAAACAAAGTTTTTTCTTCTTTTGGGCAGAACATCCCCTGTTTACAGGGGAGTAACCAGAATTCATAAGGTCCCACAGCAAAATGAGATGAGACCCCACCATCTAATGACAATAAATTAAATCAACAGCCAACCAATTCTGTACAGACCCTATCATCTTCTTGCTCCCTACAAAAAGGAACAATGTTCCTATGGCTAAAGTTTTGTCCATGCCTGTTTACATGTTAGAAATATGTTCCTGACAATTGAGGATATTTCCAAAATCTGTCAACCGATTGCAGGACTTTACACAGGGCCAGTGATTGGCAATAGATAATAATCACCCTGTCTAAAAGGCTCTAGAGAAATACTGATTTAGGTTGGGTTTACATGTTGTGTTACTGCATGCGTTTTTGTTGAATGCAGGGGGTTTTGCAATTAACTTCAGTTACTTTACACTAAAGTGAACTACAAAAACACCTGTATTTAACAAAAACATATGCAGCAACCCTTAATGCTACAGTTTTTGCAGCATTTGACAGCTGCTTAAAACAAAAGTAGAATTTGCTGCATTTTATAATTCATTCTACCACAAAAGCAAATCTATACTCAGAATTAACTTCAGACCTATCTCCTTAATGCGTCATGAAATACTGAGGAAATAAGACACAGGACCATGAAACGGATATAATACCGCCACAATGTAGATCGGTGACTACATGACAAGATGTGGTATTTATATATGTGGGCCAATATAGGGGGACTTGACAGGGGAGTGGTTTAAGAGAGAATATGCTATGTCAGCCAATTCCCAGCAGTGGGCAGCTTCTGCTACACTAGAGGTACGCTCACATGGCGTATTTGCGGGGTGTACTTCAGCGCAATTACGCCCCTCAAATATGACAAAAATCATTATATAAGTCCAACACTCATCGAGTGCTGTGTGAAATCATTGTCATCATACAGACTACAATGATTTTTAAGATCTTTTTACAGGCATACTTTACGCACCAAGAAGAATGAAGTGACCTGTCACTTCTTCCAGGCACTTACGCGCTGATAGGTAGGAGGTATACGAGAGCTGCCTCGCGTTGTGCGCCCCACGATATGCCGTCAGCGCTGTACAAGAATGTACAGTGTAATGTAGATGGGAACAAGAGGGAGGGAGTGTCTTATCCAAACTCACTCCACTGTGCCTTGCACTCAGCAGTGTGGCGGAAAGTGGCTCCCACTACAATAACCTGTGTGGTTCAGCTGCTTCTGCTTTACCAACTTGTGGCCAGCCAATCTTGCTTCATATAGCGGCCACAATGAAGCACCATACAGGGATGTTCAGTGTGATTCAAGTGTTCAAGATTGGGAAAGTGAGGGGGGCTCTAATTGTATTTTGTGCATAGCGTTTCCTGCTGCAGTCAGAACCAACATCAAAGTGCTGCACTGTGAGCAGGATTTCTTATATACAAAGACTGCCGTTATTGTCCTTGGCACAAGAAGTCTTACCTTAAGCAGATGCATTTTCTATTACAGTCACTGTTTCAGGACGGGCTTTCTTCTGGAATATTATGTCACACATACAAAACACAGGATTGTCAGACACTACATTCTGCAGGCTTCACATTACAACTGAGCCCATACGGAGAACAAAACCACAGCCTCTGCTGCTGGGTATAGTTTCTCTTCACTGCTTGGCTTAGAAAACCCCTTCTCGCACACCCTATTAGTTTAGTCACAGTAAATACATGGTGGACCTGTGCTGCACATCTATACCTCTTAGCCAGAGTGGAGAACAGTTACAAATAGAGTCAGCCACTTTGGAGTACCTGTCCTGCGTTACACACTCTATACATTAATGTGAATGGCCACTGTGAAATGATGAATTTCCCCTGTGCTGCAGGTTTAATAAATGCGTACGGTCATGCCTTCCCATAGATTACAGCTGATCGCAGAGGGATACTGAGCGGTCAAGTTAATTACCAGTCACCCTTATAAGAAACTCAAATTGTTCAAACCATTTAAAAGAACAGTTGCATAAACGTACCTGGCAAGCATTGTACAGCAACTGATGCTCCAGTTTCTTGATTCCCAGTATCTGTTGAAACATTTCATAAAGTTGCTCTTTGCTAAGTATAAGTTCGGACACAGCACTGAGAGCCATTCTGTTTGGTTGTTTGCGCAGATCTTCTTCCCCTCTATAAATGGCATCAAATTTAGCAATCCATGAACTTAAAACCGTTTCTTTGCTTAACCCATCAATCTCCGGTAAACTTCGTACTCTTTTTTCAATGTTCTTTTTGAAAACTTCCCTGAAGTCATTTGAAGAACAGCCGCCGCTGTGCACCATTCTGGCAACTCGATCACTTTTCAAAAAGACCTGTTACATGGTAAATCATAAAGGTTAGTGGCACAACCATATTCTAAAATCAACGGTCATCTTTAAAGTGGTTGCCGTCCTTAAAGTGGTGTTTCCATCTCATACTTTGATGGCATATCCATAGGAAATGCCATTAAAGTGTGATAGGTTCAGTTCACAGAGACGGGACCTGGGAAGAGGCACCCGAAAGCGTCCGTTCACAACGGATTGTCTGTCACGCTTGCATACAACTCTCCATTCTGTTCTATAGGGGATGCCAGTACAGCCGAGCAGGGTGCTTGCAAGCCCCCGAGGTGGGACCCGCAACAATCACACTTTGATGGCATATCGGTAGGATATGCCATCAAAGTGTGAGATGGAAACACCCATTTAACTTCAAACGGCCACTGCTATTGCTTAGATATAGCTTTTATATGTGTTCTATATTAAAGGGGTTTTGCCACGATCTCATTTCATACCTCCTGCATCCAGCTCTTCAGCTCTGTGTGAACAGAAGGTGGCGTGTGTGATTTGTTTGAATTACATATCATGTGACCCAGCAGGATGACATCACCAGGCCTTTCCACTCTGTAGTCAGAGAAAGGTCTGTTTATGTAAAGCATTGTGAGTAGCTGAGAGGTATAGTTGTTTGCCTCCAGGCACAAGGGTCTTAGGTTCAAATCCCTGCAGGAACCAAATCTGTGTTTTTTTTTTCTCTTTATCAATGCACAGAACTCATTGAGGTTTCTTTTTTATTTATTTGCACTGTTTGACTAATTACTAAGGAGTACAGAGAACAGGAATAGAATGACAGCTCCTGGGGTTTGAACACTCAGTAGCTGCCTAAGAGGAGAAGTGATGTCTGAGCATGTGCGACCATGACTAAGGAGCTCACAGCCCTGTGAGCTGTAAACAATGTCTCACTAAAGGAGCAGCTAAAACAAAAACGGTGCAGAATTTTTAATAATAATGAATGGTAAAAATGTTTGTTATTTCATTTGCAAGCTTCCCACGTCAATTTTACTTTGTGGCAAAACCCCTTTAAGTTTTTAAACATCACCTATATGGTATTCATACGTTTTCTCATAGCTTGTAGCCCCAATATACAATACATAACCACTGAAAACAAAGTAAATAAAAGTTAAAAGAAATAAGAGCAATCAGTTCATAGTTGTTCCTGTAAGGCTATGCTCACACGGCTTAACTGTGGGACGTAATTACGCCCCGCAGTTACGCTGTGTGGCTGGGGGCGGGAGCGGGGGAGTGAGCGGGGGGCCGGCACCTCGCCGGCCCATAGAGAATCACTGCTAGCGGCGCATATACGCCGCTAGAAAGTGACATGTGAATTATCTCCCCGCTCGGCGTATTCACCGAGCAGGGAGAGGAGACGTAATCCATATTTCTCTATGAGAACTGTGGATTACCGTAATGAATGGGCAGTTTTTAGTCCGTAATTTGCGCACTTCGGCGCGTAATTACGGACCGAAATACGGCCCATTTTAAGCCGTGTAAACATGGCCTAAGAGCCAAGGTGCCATAAATCAGTACTATGCAAAAATATCAAACCAGACTGTTGAAACACACTAGGAGTATTCTCAATATAAATAGGTGATGACGATATTCACTGCAGGAGTATTAGTAAGGCTGGATTTAAATAAAGTGGTTTGCAGGTTTTTCTGAACTTTTCTTTTTTTTGTTTAAAAAAAAAAGATTAATAAATGCAGCGTGTTAACAACATACGGTGCACTTCTGAGCTTGCCTTTCACACTGTTCTATGTGCTAAAGTTTAAAGGCTTCAGACATGATTCAATTCTCCACTGAGCCTTTGAAATATTAACAATAAGCCATGTCATATGCAAAATTAAAAGAAAACCAGTATAAACTGGCATACATGTCTACTAATGTTTACACCAATTACAGTATTGGCAAATAAATTACAGTAAATGATCCTTCGCCTAAACTCCACCCATCTCTTTTAAAAGTGATGAATGCTGGGTAAAAAACAATGTTGAAAAGTCAAAAATCTCTGCACTAAACAGATTGCCACAAAAAATACGTACCGTCTGTGCTGCCAACATGCTTAAATTTATGATCATAGCTAACTAAAAGAACATGGGATTTTGCTGGTTAGGGCTGAAACGTCGCTATTGTTGGGTCAATAAATCACATTCTTTTTGAAGTGCTGCCTTCGCATAATTTTCATAGTCGTATTTTGACCTTGATCCTGGTCTTGAGGGCTTACACTCTATCATTGATCTATATACTTTTGCTGCTGAAAGCTCTATTTATGGGATTTTGCTGTCTCACCCAAAGCATATGCTCTAAAAGCATCTAGACTTGATTCACATAACGCTTTTTTTGGTTTTTCAATGGTATCCATTGCGATTCCTTGAAAAGGTTATCCTTACATACACCACTGTGGGGACATACCAAAAGTGTATACAATGAGAAAGCAGACTAAAAAGTAGTCCAAAAGAGACCTCTATTACCCACAACAGTATACCCCAGTATGCGTTTTTCAAGATACCCTAACAAACCATCAATGGTGACCAATAATATGATGTAAATGGGCAGCAAATAAACAATGAAAACAATTTAGTGTAGATGTCCATAGCCTTTAAAAGAACCAGGCACTACAGCTCCCGTCTCTCAAGTTCCATTCTACCTTCCAAGCATTTCATATTTATCTTGACTTGCTTGATAACTTAATTATCCGCACTTGTTGCATGGATTTTAAAACATCTGCATTCAAGGATCAGTTCAGAGCCTCCGTCACCCAAAAAATGCAGTAAGCAGCACTATTTTTTTGTGCAAAACATCACAATATTGGCAGTATCCAACGGGCCCCATTACAGGTTAATGGTGTCTACTGGGCAGCACTAGCGTCAGTCTAGTAATGGATGTGTTATCGATTTTTCTGCTTTTACGATGGAACAGAAAAACTGAATTCTGAACGCAGATGCAGCCTACCACGTATCTGTAAGAGGTTATTTTAAACAATTCTCGGCATTCTCCATGTGTTATGCGAATGAGAAAGCAAAACACTAATTTAACACCTTAACATATAGTTGTTGATAAAGGATCCGAGTATCTTAGTTCGGAAGTTATTCCCAGTTTACCAAGTGAAAAAGCAGATAGTTGTGAAGTAACTTGCATCTTAATTTTATTGTGCCTCATATTTTAGCTCTGTAAATAATGGATATTTAGTTTGGATTGCACTGGCGCATCCAGATATATTCTGAATATTAGGATACAAATTCCTCCTCCTCGTAGTAGCCTATTTAATACCAAATCCACTTCTATAGTATACAACATTTGTAAATTTCTAAATGTGTGGGGTGGGAGAAATACAGGTCGAGATAAATCCATACCCTGTCATGGAACAATGACAGCCAATCTAAAAACCTTTTAAAAAATTCTTACATTTCTAGTTTACATTACTAGTCTTGCTTCCTAAGACTGGACTGAGAACACACATTTTTTGCAAATGTAAAACGTATTCTACACCAAAATACAAGTGCAAAGAAAAAAAAACAAACACCTGAAATAATGTGTATGGGTGCAAGCACTGATGGGGCACAGGGTGCATTTGTTAATGTGTCACTTTAGTGCGTTAAGGGAAATCTAACAAATGCTTTTGCACGTTAATTATTTGAGCATTTTCCATGCACAGAACACACGCTAAGATATTCCACTGAATAGAGCTAATACACATCCTAAAACATGGTGAAATACTTGTGATGTGCAACTACAGCTTCAGACTATTTGGAAGTTACTATAGGAAAAATATATATATAAAAGGAAGTAAATTGGTACACTTACCTCATAGTAACTCCTAACAGCATTGATAAAAGCTTCATCAGCCATTATTTGTGTCTCCCCTTTAAGAAAAGCCTGGAACCTTTCTCGTATTGTCTGGAGCTGCTGCTTGTTAAGCTTCAATAGAAGAAAAATATAAGGATTCTATATTAGTAAAAGTTTGAAACTAACCAAAGACAAAGTAGTTATTCCGATTCAGACCTCGCTCCACCTTTTTATACCCATAAACCATTGCTAAACAGGTAGATTGATATAACGGAGGTAGTTAAAGGGACAAGCAATGTGGCTATTTTATGTAATTAAGAAAAAATGTTTTTTAACAATTTTTAAACATTGGCCCATGTACATTACTTCCTGATCTGTATCTTAGACTTCCTCTTTGTATACACTAACCAGATGGCAGTGGAGATTGCTTGATATTCTCCTGGGGACAGTTCAGGCCAAAGAGAAATAAATGTGATATCAGCAGGACCTGAATAAGTGTGAAGAAAGCAGAACCCCCCTCCTCAGTGCAGAGAAAGGTTAGGAGCTTGACACATCCATGGCAGTTGACAGCCTGTGAGAGGTTACCAGAGGCAGAATATTTCCTGACTAAATCATTTTTGGCGATTGTGTTTTTGTTTGATCAAGTCTGCCTTTCGATGGTTGTAACTTTTTTTTTTTCTCCTGATGTAGCCTTATGTGGCTTGCGTTTTTGGGACAATACACTTCAACTCCTCCTTGATGAAGTTATTTTTGTCAACGGCTATTTTATTCCTGCCTTCCAAGAGCCATAACTTTTCATTCTAACATAGTCATACGAGTGCTTGTATTATGTAGAACGAACTAACTTTAAAAAAAAAAAAAATAGTACCATATAAATGTATTAGAAAGCCGGAAAAAACAATTTTTGGGGGGTGACCAAAAAAAAAAAAAAAAGCAGATTTTGCCATTTTTGGGGGATTTTTTTTATTTTTTTTTTTTAAAGAGAACTTATCGCCACTTTTAAAACAATTAAAACAAGACACTGATAAATATTCTTTTCTTCTTGGCCGTTTTTATTTTCTGCTTGTAGATTTCTCAATTCTGTTGTCTGTATACTATTATCGGTGCAGCCATTTTGTCCGAGCTGCTTTTAACTGCATTTAAACAGATGCTTTACAGCAGCTTCATGGACATGGGAGCCTGTGAACTGGAGCAGACCCATTGACTTATATAGGAGGGTTTTCTAGGCATGCTCTGTGACCTGGGAAGAGGTCAGTGTGCAGGGAAGGGTAGAGGGTCAGCTTTGACTATCTCCTATTGGGAATTGTGGATCCTGTGTTATCTATATACATTGCTGTCACCCTTTCAGTGTAATCCTGCATGTACTGTTGAGAACACTGGCCACAATGCATAATAATAGTCCGACACTTGCAGTTTTGTAGAGAAAACATAATGATGCGGATATAAAAAGTTAAAAAAAAACACAAAAAACTCCTTAAAAATGTGTTTAACATAAAAAGATGAGTTTAACAAAAGGTCATTTTTTGATGACACATTCCCTTTAAGGAGTTCACTGTGCAGCACAAGTAGCATAACTACATTCCGCAGGTCAGAATGATTAAAGCAATATCAAATGTATTTAGTTTGTGTGATGTTATTTGCTACGTTTATATTTGCTATACCTAGCCATTTTCTGAGACTAGTTTTTTATTTTTTCATCTACAGACCTGCGTGAAGGCTTTTTTTGTGGGTTGATTTATTGGTACATTTTAAAGGTACATATGACTTTTTGATCACTTTGTATCCCTTTTTTATAAGGGACCCTAAAAAATGCTAAATTGGTGCTATTTTCTTCTTTAATTATTACATCATTCACTGTGCATGGTAAAGGAGGTTATAAACAGAGCAAAATCCAGCAATCCTTGTGGAATAAAACGTGGAATCAGCAGCTTTATCCTGTGCCTGTTGCCCCTTATTTTTAATAGATTCCCAAAAAAGATGAAACATTTTATTCTACAAGGATTGCTGGATTTTTACTCTGTTTGTCTGTTTCCTACACGTCTGGTGGATCTGTGCATTCTCAATGATAGGATTGGTGAGCTGGATTTTTTTGTATTTTTGTATATGAGGTTACATTTTAATACACTAGACTTTTTGAGATGCAAAAATACCAATTATGTTTAATTTTTATTGTCTATTGTTAATATTGACTGTAGCATCCAGAGGGTTAAATGGCAATGACTATGTTATCTCCAATTCCAGCCCCTGCATCCTGTTGTGCTATATGTATCACAGCCAGCAAATGCTGCAGATGGCATGGCTTCATCTTCTCAGCCCACTCAACTAAACCACCCATTTGCAGGAATGCACCATAAAAATGGATGCAAATGATCATAGGGTCATTCTTCACATGTTAAGCTGGTGTCTTCAAATAACAACGGTTGTTCACCTTCTTGCCAGTGATTTTTTTTGGGTATATTGTTCATAAAGTACATGACACAAAGAAGCTCCTATCCTCAAAATACAAAGTGACTGTTATGTGTAACCATTTGCTTTACTTACATTTTTATCTGGTTCATTTTCTTTATTGTACACTTTTATTACATTAAGTTGACATTTTTGGGGCTTTGAAGCAAATTACCACTGCTCTATAGAGTTATAATCTCGACATACAATGGTTTCAACATACAATTTTTATTGCATGTTGAGAGAGCACTGCACCAATCTAGATACAGATCAATAGGGCATGTTAGTCTATGTTGATGCCCACATAAGCTAGCAGGCCTGTGGAGTCGGTAAGCCAAAGCTCCGACTCCTCAATTTTCCCAACTCCGACTCCCTCATACATGGCGCATGTTTAAGTGATAACATCAGGTAACATCAGACTTATATTACCCTTAGGGCTTGTCCCCACGGCACAGGTTATTGGTTGGTTTTTCAGACAGTTTGCAATTTTACAAACCGTCTGAAAATCTACATACAACGCTCTCCCATAGACTTTGATAGAAAATCTGTGCAGCAGTCCCCAGTACACTAACTTGGTGGCAAAGCGGTGACCACTTGGGCAACATCTCTAACAATGTCAGGGTATAAAAGAATTGGCTCATGTACAGTTAGTTCTGATGAACGGTTGCCTGCTCCGTGTCATCCAAACATTTTTCAAAATTAAACTCCTAATCTGATGAGGCTGAAGATATGGGAGCAGTAACACTGGCAAGAACCAATATTTCTTGCTCTTGGCATTGTATCGAACTATCAATTTATTATATAGTTTGGGAGTCGGTCCATTTTATACCGACTCCGATTCCACCAAAATGGGCACCGACTCAGACTACTCAGCCCTGTAAGCTAGGATCTCTTTTGTTTAAGTATCAAAGAACTAATAGCTTCTGGTTATATATGGTGTAATTACCTTGAATTTTTTCCCCTTTATTTAAAAATACATAAAATAAATACACATATAAATTAAAGAATCACTGTCTTTTCATATAAACATCTGTTGTGCCTTTGATATGAGTAGTTTCCAACTATGTGGAAACTATTAAAGTTATCTAAAACTAACTACATGAATTTCACATAAAAACACAAAACAAAACACATAATTCTCATACTGTAGTTTGCATATACAACAAACTGTTAAAGTTTAGCTTTCATTACAAGTTTTGGAAAAGATTAATACAGTTGCCCAGTGAAAAATAATGTTCTGAATCTCTCTCCCAAAGTTAAGAACTTTCATAAGCTTTTCAAAGTCAAAAAGATCTTTAGTTTTTGTGTCAAGTACAGGAGATCATGTGGTAAAAGTGACTTGGCATTTTTTTTTTATAGCAGCCTTGGGAGGCAGGGCCAAAGGATTATGGCATCAAAGGCTTTCAACATCAGCATGGAATATACAATGTAAACCAAATGCTTCTGATCCACAGAAACCACATATGACCTATGTGGATAGCTTCGTGGAATGTGCATAAAAATCCCATGCACCCACTGCTGTAAGTGCCCTGGAATCCTTCTGTGAGCAGCCAGGACTTAACCACAGTAAACAGTGGCCTCAGTGGTCTGCTACTGGCATTATGACTCAACAATGGCACAATGTTACCAGTAATACTTTAAAATTTTCCTACAATACAGCAAAAAAGCTTCTGTAAATGCACTATTTAGTGTTATATAGTGACCGTAGAGGAAGTGTCTTATTATTGGCGTCATTGCTCCCATCGTCGATTAAGAGCAGACCATGGAGTCCGCCGGTTACAGTAATCCAGTACTGGTTGCTAGTAATCACAGAATGTAGGAGATGAGAATATGGTTTCTAAGGTTAACTTATGACATTTGGGCTTTTTTTTCTAGAAAAAAAAACAAAAAATAAACAGACACCGTCTTTAAAGCAAAAATTTGTCTTGAAAATACAGTATTACAATATGTTCAATGATTTCTATTAATAGAACATAATAAAAGTATTTTATTTTTATATGAGTAACCAGTGTTATATTCCAGCTGAACTATTCAGTGCGATTGTGAAATGCAAATCACTGTTCTTCATATGAAAGAATTATTGCACATAGCCTGATCAGTTAGAAGACTTGAAACACTTGTGGAATCTAAAGAACAAGAGATTTAGAGAATCAAACTTTGCTTAAAGTATGTACGTAATTAGCAGTGTTAAAAAGAAGTTGATCATTTTACATAATTTGTGAGGGAACAAAGAACCAGATTTTAACTAATGACAGGGTCCCGCTGTTCATGAAAAAACATAATAAACAAGCCTGCACTTTTCCCTTCCCAGAAAGATTGTGCAAATAAAAACTTCCATTCATCAAAAGGATGTGATGCATATATATATATATATATATATATATATATATATATATATATATATATATACACACACATAGTACAAGGATCCAATTGGAATGTAAATCTCAGATTATACGGGTTATTGTTTATATACTCCACAAAGGACTGCACAGCAGATATATCATGGCTCCAAATGAGTAAGAGGTCTTCGATGTACCTGCCGTGCCACTCTTTGTGCTCCGAAAATGAACAAAGAGAAGTAAAAATATATGTCTCCTCCCACCATGTCATAACGAGATTTGCAAGTGACAGTATTTGGCACCCACTGACGCTCCTCTACATTGTAGATAAACCAAACCATCATAGTTAAAATAGTCATGTGTCATAAGGAAATTGGCCACTGTTAGAATAAAAATCATTGAGGTCCCTGCAATAAGCACTGTATTTATTAAGATCAAACTCACGTGCATGTAAGGCTATACGATGTGGTATGCTTGTATACAGTGACTCTGCATCACATGTCAACCAGCAGAAATGACGTTACCAGCTGACATGGTGTAGGCTTGTAAGGACATTTTTTGTGTCCTGTAGGAAACCTGGGAATCCCCTGACCAATGGCTGTAATAAAGAGTCCAGCCTTTGGCACAGACATTCTAAGGGCCGGTTCACACGGCTTATTCAAGCCGTAATTGCGGGACGGATTTCGCCCACAATTACGGCTTGAATAAGGGGCGGGGGCGCTACTCCCCGGCCCCATAGACTTTCATTATCCACGGCACGTATCCAACCGGGATAATGAACTAGAGTGGCCCCAGGGCTGACTGTACAGATGTTTCCCGAGTTAATCCTGACCGGCTTCCTTAAGAGGCAGTAAAAGTCCTGCTTAGCACACCCAAATACAGTGATTGACACGTTTCCCTGTATCAGTGTGTGTAAAAAGCAAACTGTCAATCACTGTATGTTGGCAGGGAAAGCAGTACCAGTTTCACTCTCTCAGATTTTCTCTTTTTAATCAAAAATTCAGCATTAAATCATACAACCCATATATATCAGAGTTCAACTTCTCCCCTTCTATCACACCATGCTCTTAAATAGGACAACACAAACCACCTGACTTGTTCCCTTTAAGTACAGTACTGGTCCATATTATTCTGAATCAAGGAGACAGCATTCCAAAATGGACATGCTCTTAAGTCATCTATGCATCAAAGTGAAGAATGCGATGTTTCAGTTTTACTGAAGCTGTTAATTGGGGCACAGCTCTGCTGATCAGTGTAGATACTACAGACATGGGAAAAATGCATATAAACAAAAAATTGGAGTTAGGAACCAGAGTTTATGGTAGAGTAAATTTTAAAATCAAATCGGTTTTTTTTGTTTGCCAAAATGTATACCATAGGTATGCTGAGCACTAAGGAAAAATATTAATTTTAATCAAATGAAATAGCTGACATTTTTACCAAGAAATGTGTTCACAAAACAAGGAAGAATTTGCATATTTAACCGGCAACTAATTGTTTACTTCATATTTCTTCCTAATCTGTTTACCCAGACACACACTGCTTATGCAAATGTAAATCATTACAACGACAAACCATTAGATATTGACGGTAAAAATGAACATTAAAAGCTCCGTCTATGAGCAAGTCATAATCTAAATGAGAAAAATGTGTAAAATATACTTGGGAAATTCTAGAGCAAAAAAACGGCGACACAAAAATTAGCTTTAGCAAACAACTGTGGATACAATTAAAGAGCATAAAATTCCACCATCACAAGCTTTGGGGTAAGTGGATGATTAGACTCCACTCTGTTAGCTTTGCTGTGGTGATCAGTGTATGGTCATGGATTAGACAAAGTGATCACAAATGGCAATTAATATCTGAAAATAAGTTGTTTTATTGAGACTACCCCTTTAATTAACATGGCTGGCCCAACATACATAAAGTGTAACAAGTGTGACCATAAAGTATGTGATATAAACATTTAAACAGCCATCTATACCACCAGTCTGTATTTAACTGAACGTATTTGAATTTTACGTTAAAAAATTGGATCTAAAAAGGTCATACAAAATAAGGAAAACATGGCTAATTTCTTTCAGAAACAGCACTAACCCTTTATATGGGTTGTATCTACTGTAGTATTGCAGATCAGTAGATATGTCTAAGTGCGGAAACGTGCTATAAGGATACCTTTAGCACAGGGGTGTCAAACTGCGGCCCTCCAGCTGTTGGGAAACTACAACTCCCATCATGCATTTGTATAATCTATAACAGTGGGAATGATGGGAGTTGTAGTTTCCCAACAGCTGGAGGGCCGCAGTTTGACACCTGTGGTTTAGCATCTACAATAAGCACTTAAGAGGTTATCTGGGACTTTAGTATTGGTGGTATATCCTTAGGTTATCAGATCGTGGTGCCGGACCACAATTAGTTGACTGAAGGCGAAAGTATGTGGGTGTTTCATACCCACCAAAGCGATAGTCTGAGACGCAGGTGGGCATTCAAAGTGAAGAGGAGACATTAAACAAAAAAAAAACCGCTAAAAAGATAAAAAGGAGGAGGGCACCAGGTATCAGGGGCTCAATACAAAGATTAGCTGTCAACATAGAGGGACAGTTAAATGAAGAATTTTTCGAAATACATTGGTCTTTTGATTTTACTTTAAAAGAGAAGAGCTTTTTTCTGTGCTCTTGAGTGCACAAGGGTTTCGATGGTAATCAGCATACCAGACCATAACTCTGTTATCTAAATAGCTAAGAGACCAGGGAGAGACATCACCCCGTGAATGGACTGAGGTTTGGATAAAAACTAAATTATCTCTAATAAGATTAGCTGTTGTTTTACTGATAAATCTTTGTTTTCACGCCTTATAGCCTGTGTAGCTTTGTTTACTTACAGATTAGATCTCCTGCACTGCTCTTTGTAATATCTCAGCAAGTTAGGGAGAGAAGCTAAAATATACTAATCACTGCTATAGAAATCGGCAAATTTTTACTTAAAGGCAGAATTCGCCTCTGATCTTGATGCGGGAAAACCCTTATTTAAAGGGGGCTAAACCACATCACTCTGTGGCGGGATCTGACGAAGATCAACTCAAAAGAATGAACTGAACGGATTTTCTACTAAAGTCTATGGGGATGGTTTCTTGTTGGTTTTCAGATGGTTTCAAAATCTGCACACTGTCTGAAAATCCGACCAAGAAATCATGCCGTGTGGACGTACCCTAATAATTGAAACAGACAAAGATTTTTCAGAGTAGGCTCACATTTTACAGAGTTTAAAAATAAATAAATTTAAAAAAAAAAGGTACATCGAGTTCAACCTTTAATGTGTTAATCCAGGGGAAGGCAAAAAAACCCCCAAGAGGTATCCTATTCAAGTGGACACATTTGTTTCTGAATCCAAACAATAAAATCCTGAATCAATGTCTCATCTTCAGAATCTAGTAACTATAACCTGTCATTTTATATTTTTCAAGAAAGACATCTAGGCCCTTTTTAAATTTCTTCAATAAATCCACCATCACAACTAAGGAATCTGATGTGAACAGAACCTAAACAAGTCAAATCCGTTATCTGACAGACTCCTAGAAGATTTTCATGATTAATTTCACATTCAGCCCCATTCAGATCACGTTTACGTCTCCCACTTATCAGTTTGGATATCGTGAAAAATGTATCCCTACAGATAGCACAGCAGGGCCATAGCCAAATTGACTAGGTTTGCCCAATTTACACAACTTATTTGTTTTGTGCAGTGTGTAAATAGGGCAAACATACTTTAGTTCAGACTACATTTGCCCTGCTCTATGGCCCCATCACAGTACCACCAAGATAGATTATTATTTTTTTTTTATTTTTATTTTTTAGAGTATCCTTAGGCAATGTTCACACGGCTTATTTTGGGACGAATTTCAGCCCGCAATTCGCGCCGTACTGCGTGAATTACGGGCTGAAATCCGTCCCAGTCATTACGGTAATCCACAGTTCTCAATCCTGTAAAGTGACATGTCAATTATTACGGCGGTATACGCACCGTGGATAATGCATGTCTATGGGGCTGGCAAGCTGCCACCCCCCCCCCCCCTCCACCCTTACGCCGTGTGAACTCGGCCTTATGGATTCCATGAACGGGAGTCATATAGGTGATGTGAATGAGTCCTACTTTAAATTACATTGATATTTGTCACATAAGATAGAAACTGTAAAAAAGCTAAATTAATAAAGCAAAATTACAGCAGCATATATCGATAAAGATAAAGAGCTTGAAAAAGGCTCTGTTCAGAGCCGAAACGTTGCTGTCGTTGGGTGAATAAAATTTTCCTTATCTTTTGAAGTGCTGCCTACTATATTTTTTTTTGATAAGATAGAAGCTGGTCACAAATTCATGACTAAGGCCGTGTTCACATGGCTTATTCCCGACGGATTTGTGAGCCGTATTGAGCTCACAAATCCACCCCATAGACAATGCATTGTTTACGGCGCGTCCGCGCCGTAAATAATGTGCATGTCACTTTCTCCCCCCGCGGCGGATTCGCCGAGCGGGGAGGAGCGACGGAATCCACTGTTCTCTTATGAGAGCAGTGGATTACCGTAAATTACTCCAACGATTGGCGCCGTACTGCAGCGCAAATCCGCACGGAATACGGCGCCAATCCGTGCCCAAATAAGCCGTGTGAACGAGGCCTAAGTGTAAGAGAATCTACAATATGTATGACCAGCGTTCTTAATTTATTTAGTTCCTTTGTACTGAGCAAAATACTCTGTGCTTATTGGCTACATTCTGACTGATTGGTCATTGAAAGGGGACTGTATATAGTTCTGGGCTGACAGAGGAATCTTGCACAAGCATAATTTGAGGCATTTTTTTCATGTTATTATACTTTCATATCAGAAGGTTTGCTTTGTTATTTTGTTTTTATTCCCCCTGAAATCATGAGGCAATACATTATTTTGTTTGCATGAGTATGTCAATTTGTACAGTAGTTCTATTTACAAACTGTGTTGCCCTCCCCAAAAGTAAACAAGCTGAGCCGAATATCTAGTTATGGCTGAGCCTTATCCAGGCATCAAGTACACCACTCCTTAAATATACATATGTACTTTACTATACTGCAAATGAGATGGACTAATAGTTATCTGGGTTCCCATGAATAAATGGCAACCGGATACAGAATGTGTACTCAATAGTTTTAAGGTTAAATGATCAGGAATAAATATTCCGAGCATACACAATAAGAATGTGGCACATTCCAAAATGTTAATTTGCTAGTCTTCTGAAGCAACTGAATAGGGACACATGATCAGATTTTTTTGGAACCAGGTCTCACGTGTAGTAGCAAGTGCCGCCAACTAAAAAAAGAGCTAATGAGAGCAGGAACCTGTAAGTCCTAAAGTTCTGCGGTCAGTTAATGATATGATGGAAAGAGAAGTTGAACTCTGTGATCTATAGGTTTATATGATTTGAAGCAGGGTTTCTGAATACAATTTCTGAAAAGGGCTTAGTCGGCCCCAGATAGTGAATGGAGTTATAGTGTGACTGCCGTTCCACAGCAATAGGGGACTTGGGATCCCCATTCCCATGATGGTTGGCACACCCAACACCATCAGCAATTTTACTTTTGAAATGTTGTAGTGATTGTCCGATGAACAAGAGTTGGCCTTCTGTGAAATCATCTGTTTGACAAAAAAGCATAAGGATAGTGCCCATTTATCAAATGCCTTATTCTCTACTGTACTTTCATGAAGAAAATCAAATGACCAATAACATGACTAAGAATAATAGAAATTCTCCATTAGCCCACCAAACTCAAAAGTGAACCACCACCTAAAAATACTAAAATAGGCAAATCAAGGAGGTCACATGCGTACCGTAATAGGCAGAAACTTATTACTCATATTTATATTCTACTATGACAGGAATAACTGATGGAAATGTAATGATAATGTTCAGAAAGAGGTAAAAAAAAAAAATTTAAAAAAAAATTTAAAAAAAAAAAAAAAAAAAAAGTGGAGAAAATCCAGGCCTGGAAGCCTTTCTTGTACAATACAATGCCACAAACTATCGGTTGTAGATTTCAGGAGGAAATGGGACATCAATTTAGGGATTTATTCTGAGTGCCGCAAAGAATGCAATCCCCCTCCCCCAAAGAGATTCCCGACTCCCTCTGAATCAATATATTAGGACCACAGGCTTTCACAGCACCTACAGTCTAATGATGACTTCAAGTTAAACATCTTTGCACTCCTGCTGGTAATCTTGCAAAAAACAAGCACTCCTATTTTCATCAATGGAAAGTAAAATATTTAAAACAAACGATTTTGTTTTAAAGAGTTTCTATCACACAAGAGAAGTAAAACGTAATGGGGTTTTCTCACTGTGCAGTTTCACAGAGTCACAGCCAGCTTAAGAAACACACAAGCTGTTCAGGCTGTGGACAGGTCTACAGCAACGAATGACACATCAGCTCTGCTGTTCCTAGTTACTCTTCCTGTTAGACTTTATAAATCTTTTCCATTCATGTCAGTTTATTACAAAGACTACAAAGCTCTAAAGCGTTTTAACTTCGCTAAATGAGAAGCTTTTAAAGTTCATAGCTAAAGATAAGACTCTGCAGGAGGTGGCTCACTATGGAAGGACTGGCTGACTAACGGCAGCTTAGAGCAATGACAGAGCAGGGAGAGATGGTCGGAACCAGAGACACTTGTGTGGTATAAGAGGAAATAAAATCTTTTTTTTATCTCTTGACCAAAGAAAAATCACCAAAGCAATGTATTAAGTAAAAGTCTTCCTTTAGCTTCCCCTACATGTTAAAAGTTAATAATTGTAGTGAGAAAACCCCTATAAACACAATAGATCATTTATAAAATGTGGTACTGCAGTAACAGTAGTGACCCACAGAAGGAAAGTTAGAAAGTATTAATACTTCATAGTAAATGCTGTAAAAACTTAACCCAAAATGACAAAAAAAAGGTGCAGGATTGCCATTTTCTGCCCCTTCTAACTATTAAAAAATAATTTTAATACATTGAAGGGCTTCTCCAGGACCTTCTTTTTATTTGTATTAGGGCTCAAAACCTGATTGTATGAAACCTTATAATTGACACACACATTATTTACCTATTCTGCTATGCAGAACCAGGCACAGAGCCCTATCCTGCCCTTTCCCTATCACCTGCAAACCATGTGACATTCACTGTTCACTTAACGTTTCGTCAGACGTCACATTCAGCGGGTGTGCTATGTAACAGAGCATAGATTGGGACAGGTCCCTGCACATGCTCAGCTCTCACAACTCCTGAACACTCCCCTATAGTGGTAGGGAATAGCGATCATAGTTATCTGGCCATACAGCAACGACTGCAGATTCACTCCTGCTAGTTTCTACACCTGGCTTGAAACTGACAGGCGTCATCTCTGAGGACGGATTAAAGAAGTGGGCATAGACACAGGATGTACTCTATACCCCCTGCACTTATGCAGGCTTTCTGATTGCCTAAGTGCAGACAGGAGTGAAGGACTGCAGTCATCATCATCAGTAAAACTGAAGTACAGAGCTGGGAGGCTCTGTACTGCAGTTACACTGATGATGACGACTGCAGGTCCTGATGGACCCTTTGTGCGGAGGCTCATGAATCACTATGAAAACATGCATAGAGACTGAGTATAGATTGTGATTTATGACTCCAACCAAGGAGCTGCCTCAGGACCTGCATTCATTATCATAACAGCAAAGGGGATTACACACTGCACCTAGTTCCCAACAGTGATCAGCCGCTATGTAAATTGAGTCAAATTTGTGTGTTTACATAGAGGCTCATTACTGTTAGGCTATGTTCACACGGCTTAAAATGGGACGTATTTCAGTTCGTAATTAGGTGCCGGAGTGCGCGAATTACAGCTGGAATACGTCCCAGTCATTACGGTAATCCACTTTTCTCATAGAGAACTATGGATTACGTCTCCTCTCCCTGCTCGGCGAATCCGCCGAGGGGGGAGATAAGTGACATGTGAATTGCCAGCGGCGTATACGCGCCGCTGGTAATGAAAGTCTATGGGCCGGCGAGGTGCCGCCCCCCCGCTCCTGTCCACACGGCGTAATTGCGGGGCGTACTTCGGCGTATTGCACCAAAGTACACCCTCATTGAGCGCTGTGTAAAATCGCCGTTATTCACATAATAATTTGTAATCGCCGCAATTACGTTGTGTGAACATACCCTTAGAGACGAAGTGCTGTCATTATTGTGTACAGTTTTTACTGGTGTTTTCTAAAAAGGGGAGAAGTCTTGGTGGTCAACTTAAGACCTTTTCCCATAGTCAGAAGATCTGCATTGTTTGATTGGCTGTATGTGCATTAGGATGTGTTTATTCTAATGTACGTTCAGCCAATAAAAAAATGTTTCAAAGTAGTGGGCAAGTTATCATAATCAGCCCAGGTGTACAGTATATAGATATATAGGATCAAAAATAAAGTTTTTATTACAAATCAAGAGTCATGGTTGTGTTTGCTTTATTTTCTTGCAGATATCGTTTTTCCCCCTAAAAAATAAGGCAATAATATATTGCATTAGGGTTTGTTCACACGGAATATTTACGGGCCAGATTTCGGGGCATAATTGCGCTGCAAAACACCCGAAGTATGGATCTCAAATATGATAATTCATAGCTCCCATTGAGAGCTATATATTAAACAACTTCGCAGCATTCCCCGTATCCCCTTCACTCAAGGACGTACCGGTGCAACCTGATCGTGAATCACTTCCTGTGATCGGAACATTCAGGATATCAAGAGGTGGGGGGTGGGGAGGATAAGTATAAATAATGTGAAAATAAAACAAAAATGGAAGAAAAAGTGAAAAAACATGGACACCAAAAGGTAAAAGCAAAAACATGCATACCACCTTTTTCACATTACTAATACCAATAACCCCAAAAAGGTATACATACTTGATATCACTGCATGTGGAACGACCTGGTCTTTAAATGTGTCACATTACTTAACCCGCACAGTGAACATCATAAAAAATAGACAGAATGGTGATTTTTTTGTTTATCCAACAGCCAATAAAATGTTATAAAAGTGATTAAAAACAATATAAACCCCAAGATGGTACCATGGGGTTTTCATAAAAACCGTAAAAAACCGTAAAAAAAAAAAGAAAAAAAAGAAAGCTCCCACACGGCTCCGTATATGGAAAAATAAAACCGTTATGGCTCTCAGACTATGGCAATGCAAAAACATGTTTTCTTTTTTAGCTAAAAGTGTTTTTATTGTGTAAAAGCAATGAAACATAAAAAAATCTAAATTGGGTATCTGTAATTTTACACAAAAGCATTTCTATCATGTAAAAGCAATACAATATAAAATGTATATAGTTGTAATTATACAGACCGCAAAGTAAAGTTGTCATGTCATTTATAGCGCACATTGCCTGCATTAGGACACCCGTCATGATATCTTGTAGGCCATACTGCTAAATAAGCCTGCAGGTTGTGGTAATTCTTAGGCCAAGGTGCCATTGGCTTTAGAATCATAGGAAAGCTGTGTGCCCATTGTAAATTATGTAGAATTACTCATCTTTCCTGGACACTAGATAGCATATCTAACATCCGGGAAAGTTTGGTGACACCACAGCAATCACCTTACAACTATGGAAAAGCTGTGCGCCTCCTATACAGCACATACACTTACATATATAAAGCAAATTATATAAATATGTACATGTATTATAGAATGGGGAAAGAATGTTTATTCCATGTTAAAAACTGTTATGTGTGCACTGTACTATCCGCAGCATGCTGCAGACATCCAGGAAGTGAACTGGAGAAGAGATGCAGGGGACATGAGTTGTACATGTCTGCAAATGATGATGTAAGAGTCTACAGGGCAGGGCTGACCAGTGATGGAGTTTAAGGGTCAGGCGCATAAAAGCCCTAGACCAGGGGTCCCCAAACACCACTCCATGGACTGGGCCGTGCAGCCTGTCATACCGGGCCATGCCCATGCAGCCTGTATACGCCAAGCTCATTTTTGTTTTGGCCAATAAACTAGCATGTCAGTAATTAGTCCTGGCAGGAAAATGTAAACTCTCTGCTGATTGGTTAAAAGTAAATAAGCACATTAACTATTGGAATATGGTTATTTATTAGTAAAAAATTATGTCTATAGTGTTTTATAAAATCTTTAAACTCTCGAATAACTCCTTGAAATGTTACCCAAAAGGCTGCCTAAAAAAGATAGCTAGTGTGCAAAAAACAAGCATTCATGCAGTTAAATCAATACAAAAATACAAAAAGTTAAAGCTCAGTGATGAGAAAATTGGGAAAAAGTTGCATTATACAAAATATAAAAAATTTAATATTTTTAAATATTTTTCACAAGGCCACAGGAAACTCACATTAGTTAATGACTTTGCAGTCAACACAAGCAGTAAAATACTAGTACTAAGAACTTGCATCTCCGTGATTACAAAACATTAGACTCCAAAACATGTAGAACATTTGTTTTATTTTACATCTATAAATGTATGTGTATATATGCTTTTTCTTTACATTGTGGGGGAGGATTCTTTACTTAAACAGCATTTTTCAAGACTTACTTTACAGGGGGACCCTAGACATAAGAGAACTATGCCAGGAAATAACTCTTTGACCGTTAGGAGCATACTATGAGATCCCTGTGTACTGCAGGAAGGGTGAGGAGGGACTGAAATGTCTCCATCTAGTGTCAACAATGTAATCCTGTCCTCTCATGGTAAATGACAGGATTGAGGACTTTGCCACCCATGTTCACAGCACTACACAGATCCTAACAAAAGAGCAAATGTTAGAGGATGTGGACACATTCAGCAATGATGTCAGAAAACACAATGTATATTTAAAAATAAAAAAAAACACAGGAGAACTGACACGTGGTTTTCTGCTCCAGCTGTGCCTGTGATTCCACACAAGGATTAGCCACATCGTAAAGCTACGAAGCTACTCCCTGGCTCTTCCATGCAGAATCTGCAATTTTTAAAAAAAACTTAAATTGAATGCAGAATGTAAGCAGAGGATTATGGTGAAACTAAACTTAAAGGGGTTTTCCCACGATGTAATGTTGACGTTGGGATCCTCCAAAATGGGTAATCACTTTTCTAAATATATGCGTTTACAAAAATTGCAGTGTCTCTTCGGTATTAGGTTGCAGGGGCCCTGTAGTTATACTTCACCACAAAAGTAAACACGATTTTTTTTAAATTTAAGTAACAAAACTTCAGCATTAATGTTTAGCATTTTTTACCACATAGTCATTTATTTGATTTTTTTTATGTTATTATTTTAAAAATTAGCCTATGTTTTAACAGTATAAGCAGCACGGTATGGTCTGACGCCAGAACAGGCGGGGAACGCCGAGCTCCGTCTTAGGGCGGTTATTACACTTTACATTTAAAGGATTTTTTTTATTCGGGAATTTTTATATTTTTTCCACGTTAATCAAATTTGAATATAGGCCAAGGTTTTTTATTTTTTTTACTTTTCACTAAGTAAGTGATTTGTACAGCACTCCTGATTGATTAACACAGTAATTTGCTTATGTAATTAAGTCACTTGTATTAAACGATGTTAACACTAACTTTTTCTTGAGAAAAAGGGCCCTAGAGCTGAAAATTGACAGTTTGGATGAAATAAATCGCTTGAATGAAGGCCCCCGGGATCTTATTTTGACATATTGTTTACCACCCTCGTTTTTAACTGCGGAAAAAGGGTTAAATGCCGGGGATTTGAGGCTTCATCCAATCTTTGCTGTTCACAGAGACTGCTCTAGGAATTAAGCTTTTTAACTTAGACCCGTTTCTACAATGGCTACGGCACTGGGACTCTCGAAACCCCACTGCAGACAAAAGACCTGCATCGCCTAATGTTAAAAGGGGTTAAACTAAATGTAACAATGTAGCATGAACAGTATAATATACCATATATTCTTATTAAAAGTAGACCAGAGACCGGCATTATTAAAGGAGTTGTCTCACTACAGGCTTTCAGCCTCTTAAAAAAATCCTATCTGCCAGACACACTGAATTCGGGGGCGTGCTTCTCTCTGCCTCTTCTCCCCCCCCTTCCCCCCTCCCCTCCACACAGCCCAGCCCCCTCCCCAATGCAGTAACTTTTTTGCTGCCGGGGTTAACCCTGTGGTTGCCTAGGTCTGCTGCTTACTGCTGGATCAGCGCACTGCTTTCCACAGATCAGGAGACAGCGGTAGAGGGCGATCTAGATGGGGGAATTTTCCGTGAAGTGTGTATGCTAATAGCAAGCAGGGGGGATGCAATTTTCCTATACCCCCGCTTGCATACAAATCTCACAACAACAAACAAACCCGCAGAACAGACACGGGGCAGCTTGAATGTTTTCTATAATCACAATGTGTCACTAATACAGCAGAGCAGGGGGGGTTAAAACCCGTTAAAGCCCCCCTATCTTTTTCTTTTATATGCATGCTCCACAGAACATCATGATTTTTTAAGAACAACTTACTGCTGTCCACTCCTACGACCACAGATCAGCCTCATCCCTCTCCCCAATTGTGTAGAGACGGGGGGGGAGCAAGCACACACAGGGTTAAACCCACAGACACAAAGCCAAGTCATCCCCCTCCCTTTCCCTACAAAAGCAACGTGCGGGAGGGCTCTGTGCTTGCCCTGTTTTAAGAAGGTTTAGAAACCACACTGACGCCAGTGAGAAAAATCAACGGGTGGGCTGCTATAGTGTTTTTCAGGAGCTGATGCACTCCTATACCAGGGATAACTCAAAATCAGTAGGACATTTGAAATGAACATTTTTTGCAAAGCTGCTTGTTTTTAAAAGATCTTTAATTAAAACCCAATCATTGTAGCGAGACAACTCCTTTAATGCAAAGTCAAGTTATATTATCACGACTACTTTCAACACCAGCAGTGTGTAGCTCAGTAAGGAAGTCACATGTGGTGAGCTGGCTCGGTGGCTGTATAAGGTGTGCGATAGGCAGCATGTCTGAAACTGAGCAGTATGTGTACTGATTACGTGCTGCTGTAATCAAGGTATATCTTGAGTGGACAAATGACACCATTGTGGATAAATGATATGGAAGGTGCGGAGCACCACATGCCATTGACATGAGGGGCGAATGTTGACTACAAAAAAACGAGCTGATGGACAAACACTACAGTGAGGTGAAGCAGCTCACTGCCAAAATGAACCACGTGACTACCAGACGTGTGTTTAAAACAATTTTGTAAACCCTCTTAAAGAGGTTTTTTTCTGGGAAATTAGGTTCTTTACCTGATCGATCAGGCGCAAAATTTTAAATAGCATCTGAGTCAGGGGGGGGAAAAGGGAGGGGGGCTGGCAAAGCAGGCCAGTGAGCTCTACAAGTTTACCAAAAAAGAACATTAAAACCATGGATTCGCTAATAAAAGACAGGATATTTCTCCACGTCCTTGCAAGCTCCTTTAGTTCCCTTATCGATAAGAATTCAACAGTGCAAGCCCGGCCCGAACAGCTCCTGGCATGTCTAAGTAAACTGTCAGTAACAAAAAACTGGGGAAAAAAAGCTGTAGCTCTAGAGGCTTTACTTTTGTAATCGCATGTATTTAGAAAAGTGATTAAACACCCATTTTGGAGGATCCCACATCAACATTACATCGTGGCACAACCCCTTTAAAGGTGCTTTCACACTGTGTTTTTTTTGGGGTTTCTTTTTTGGATTGCGTTTTTTGTGCGTAATGTAGAGCATTTTTTTTGCGTTCCCTTTTTGACCAAATTTAAAAAAAAAAAAATCAACCAAAAAAAACAAACAAGTGTACGTGTAAAACACCCTAATGATGGGAGTGGGTTCATTGCTCTCAGGTGCTTAAATTAAACTCAAGGACTCTTCTAAACCTGCTCCCACAAAGTCCTGCTGAACGGAGTGGAATTAAAGAAAACTAAGTAATTCACATTAACCCTATAGAGGACAGAGCATTACATTTATTCATATTATAGCTCCTTTCAACTTTATGTTGTGCATCTACTGTGCTATTTTAATTCTAAGAGCTAAGAGATTGATTTATGGAAAGTCTTCAGCAATCCTTAATAGATTTCAGAGTTGATAGAATCCTTAAAAGGCAGAATATGCATTTAGAATCAAATACATATAGTGATCGCTTTCTCCAGCTCTGTTGCTTTTAAAATTGATCCCAGTAAAAGTAAATTTTAGGCTTGTCTACACTGCAGTGGACAAAAACGACCTGAAAACGAATTACTAAAAATGTTCATGAAACTGAGTTTTCTGTCCCCTGCCTGTCAAAAGCAGCTGAAAAAATGGCCGGTTTTTGCTGCGATTAGCGTTTTTTGCTCGTCTTTAAGCCTGTTTTTTAAAGTATACATAAATTTTGCCTTGGGTGTAACTCCGCCCTACAAAAAGGGGGCTAAAGCACATTTTTGCTTTATATGTGTCTTGTAAGTAGTTTACGGGGATTTTAGCGCTAATAATTACTTGCATTTGCACCCAAAAAAAAAAAATTTACGGATTTTGGGCCCCGAATCCATTTTTTTTTTTTGGGGTTTTGTAAAAATCTGCATCTTTATGGAATTTTGCGCTAAAAGTTACTTGCGTTTTTCGCCAAAAATAAAGTTTTTTTAAAGGTTTCTGGCAAGATCGATTTTTACGGTTTTTGGGGCTAATAAAGTTACTGATTTTCCGCAAGAAAACGTTTTTTTTAACGGATTTTGGCCCTAAAGTAAATTTTTTTTTAAAGGATTTTGGCGTCAATATCTGCATTTTTTACGGATTTTGGCGCTAATAAAGTTTTTCGTTTTTCACCAAAAAAACATTTTTTATGGTTTTTGGGCCCCTTTGTAAATTTTTTAACGAATTTTTTGGGGCAAAATCCCTAATTTTACGGATTTTTCGCTAAGTTCTCGCTTCTGACGCAAAAAAATAAGTTTTTTTCATGGATTTTTGGCGCCAGTATTCCTTTTTTTTTTTAACGGATTTTTGGTGCGAGAAATTCCTTTTCTAACATATTTTGCTCTCAAAAGTTCATAAAAGGATATAACGTAAAAAATATCCGTAAAAAAAAAAAAAAAAAACGAATTTTTAGCGTCATAATGAATAACTTTATTAGTGCACAAAATATGTTTGAGAATAGATTATAGCGCCAAATCCGTAAAAAAAAAAAAAAAAAATAAAAGTATTTTTTTTTCGTCAGAACGAGAACTTTATAAGCCCAAATCTGTAAAGAAAATATTTTAGACACCCAAAATAAGGATCTGTAAAAAAAAAAAAAAAACGATTCTGGCGCCAAAATTCCCAATAAAAAACATATTTTTGGCATCAGGAAGCGAGATAAATTTTATAAGCACCAAAATATCCTAGAAAGAAAAGTATTTTAGCACCAAAATCCGTAAAAAAAAAACGTATTTTTGGCGTCAGAACGAGAGAACTTTTATTAGCAACCAAAATAGGTTAAGAAAAGGTTTAATGCACCAAAATCCGCCAAAAAAATGGATACTAATGCCAAAATCCACAAAAAAACGTATTTTTAGCGAAAAATATATGAATTTGCGCAAAAAATCGTTAGCGTCCAAAGTCACGATCCATTTTAATTACAAAAGGTACAAAAAAATGGACTCATCAGACACTTGTATCTGATTTGATAATGAAATAACTTCTGTTACACCCACTTATAGGTGGGACTCTTTGGGTCTGCTGGGAGGGTTTTTTCATTGAAAAATCGCAGGACAAAAACGCAGGAAAAAGCTCCAAAAGACGTCCAGGCGCTTTACATAGACTCCTGAAGTAAATTTTCTCCTGCTCTGGCGTTTTTTTATTAGAGCAGGTTGTCAAATACGACCATATAAAAAACGGGCAGAAAAAAGAAGGCTCATGTAGACAGCAGGAGGGTTTTCAATAGAAGTCTATGGAGATGATTACAGTCTATTTTACAGCGTTTTTAGAAAACGTAAAACGCTGAAAAAAATGTAGGTTTTTCTGTGCAGTGTAGACATAGCCTTACGATTTACACGTCTAGATTTCAGAAAGTTTTGTGGCAAATAGTGAGGTGTATTTATAGGGCGTGTTGGTTATTTTTGGTCACTTTGTTGTGTGAAAAACTGTAAGTAGATTACTTATTTTTCCAAACAATCTTCAATGCTGCTGTAACAGGATAATGGACAGCAGGACTAGAGATTTTCTTCAGTGCACAGTCTGCCATATATATGCTTGACTGGTGCAGGAGTTCCTGTGTGAATACTACTGTGACGGATGTGAGCATGTTGCTACTCTAGAACAAGGCTCCACACCTTCAGTCCTCGAGGTCCACCTTTTCAGGATCTCCCACAGAATGCACTGACAATAATGAAATCACCCTGTGCAATGCAAATGAAAGCAGAAAACCATGACCTGTTGGTGGGGGCCCCTGAGGACTCTAGAAAGCTCCGCATGAAAGCTCTGGAGATCAGAAATGCCAACACTGAGGGTGATTGACAATTTTGAGAGGAGTTTGCCTCTCACTTACCAAGCAGTTAGTGGGTGAAATGTTGGGGGTGGAGTAATAGATAAGTAGGATGAGCCATGCAGCTGGGTAAATGAAGTTAGAAGGAGTTCTAGTGGTACCAAAAATGGAAGGCCACTTCTGTTCCTGAGCTTCCTAGCAGAATTGTTAAGTTGGGTGATAATGCTGGGGCATCAGTCTCAGAAATGGCAGCCCTAGAGTGGACACTGCTCTTCCTTGCAGCCAAGAGAGCAGCCCAACTAGTAGTTGGGGGGATAGTAACGCAGGTAGAAAAACTGGCAGAATAACTTGTCGCTAAAGGTCGTTCACACGGCTTAATTCATGGACGGATTGCAGCCGTAATTGTGCGTCGTACTGCGCAGCAAACGGCTAGCAATCCGACCCACTCATTACGGTAATCCACATTCTCAGAGAACTATGGATTCCGTCTCTCCTCCCCGCCCGGCGGATTCGCCGAGCGGGGAGAAAGTGACATGTTCATTATCCCGGCGGAATACGCGCCGGGGATAATGAAAGTCTTTGGGGCCGGGGGGCAGTGCCCCCGGCCCCGCCCCTTATTCAAGGCGTATTACGGGCGGGATCCGGGCCTAAGACTGCCCCAACCAAATGGTTTGCTGTCTCCCTGGTGCCAGGGTTCAGCTTGTGGTGGATAAATTACTGGAAGTGTATGTTCACACGACATTTTGGATCCGTTTTTTTACCAGAAGAAAAACAGAGACCTGATGAAGCAGGGAATGATTCCAGTGAAACGTGTAGTCAATTACCCCTGAGCTAAGTGTTTTAATGCGGTAGTTTTTAGTCTAGGTTTTTATGATTGTCGTGTGTTCTCTGTATATCTTTGTGCAAAGTTTCAAGTAATAAAATTGGCAAATAGACGCAAGATCCGCCTGTTGGTTAGAACATTAGCACTAGGAGAACAGCACCGACTACATACATTTGATTAAGTTCTTAGCCATCCATAGTGCGCTTTATTTTGTGGGATCTATATCCCATTTTTTTCTATGGTATATATTAATATTACAGTATATTATACACAGACATTCAAATTTTAATCCAACGCGTTTTTTCAGATGCGCTTTTGGCATCCCCAAAAGGACGACAAAAGGTGGTTGCGCTTATTGGATCCGTTTTTCAGGCTCTAAAAGTGCACCCCATTGATTCCTATGGTGATTTCACTCGCGTAAAACGCAAGTATCGCCTCCATCAGATCCTTCATAAACGACCTCGAATCTGATCTCATTATTTCCAGGCTGGAGAACGACCTCTCACTACACTAACCACATAGGGGCAACATCTTCAAACAATGATCAGGGTATAAAGGAAATTAGCCTCATGCCCAGTCAGTTCTGATGAACGGTTGAAAACTCTTCTACTATCTGAAAGCAAGTTGACAAAAGGTTTGACAAGAAATCTGGTCATCTGTGGGAGCGGAATATTTTCCATTGCAGTAACGCTTTGCCTGCTCCGTGTCATCCAAATACTTTTAAAAATTAAACTCAGCTGATGAGGCTAAAGATATGGGAGCAGTAGCACTGGCCGGACCCAATTCCTCTTGCTCTTGGCACTGCATTGAACTAACTGGATCAATTTATTATATATTTTGTAGCTGGTCCATTTTATAACGACTCCGACTTCTGCAACTTGGGCAGCAACTCCACAGCCCTGCACACAACATGGATATTTTAAAATGGAAAGCAAAGTAAATGAAATAAAGTGGAATGCAGTTCCTATTTAATTAATGAAAGACAAAAAAGTGAAAACAGGGAGTTGATGAGTCAAATGAATTTTGCAAAGATCTCCAGGTTTTGTCTTTTCAACTCTCTTTTCTATACATCTGCCACATTGTTGATACACCTGCTGTCTATTCAGAAGAATGCTAGCGACTAGACAACAGAAAATGCAATGTAATATAATAAACCAGCAGTATACGCCTGCAGGGCATAACTCAAATAACAATAATAGGGAACTGAATGCACCTTTATGTAAACACTCTGAAAGCAGTACAGTATTACAAAACTGGGAGACATCTAGTCTAACTTTTCAGATTATTTTGAATGACTGCAAAAAATAAAGCAAGCCGACCAAAATGATCCTTGTAACCAGTGAAAGTGAAGCCATGGCAAAAACAGTCCTTCATATTTCATCACTTTAGAGGAAGGGTCTCTAAAAAGTAAACGGCACCTTACATCTTTATTGTGCACACCAGCAAATACACATGAGGATAACGGACTTACTAAATAGGAATGCCCAAAATAATACAATACAGCCATCAATTGCAATTTAATCATCCAAAACACACTAAAATATCTTGGCTAAATGACTGTGAATATAAAGTAGAATTTTATGGCTTGGAGTGCCAGCCTTGATATTTAGTACCACTAACTGTGACAGGTACAATATACATCAATGCAAAGAAATGACACCAGGTAATAATTCCCTCATGCACCGTTGCTGACGTGCTCACATCTCATTTATCACATCTGGTACCAGAATTCTATTGTCACATCCCATGTTTTCTCATCCAACCTTCAAGCAATCTCTAAGTAAAATTACTGTTGCACTTGTCAAGTTATGCAAATTTAGTTACTGCAAAATTATGTTCTATCTGGGTATATCAAGTCACTATATAGGTCAATAAAACAGTGAGGAAGCTATCCAATCTGTACACTGCCAAAGTACACAATGCTTCTGCGTCTATTGTCAACTGATGTATTCACTGCCATCCACATCTCAATTCGCTTTTTGGTAAAGGGAGACAATTGAACCAAGTGACACAGCCCGGCAAACAAGTGTTCAGGTGACAACCATTTCATCTGTCTGGCCAGCCAGGAGGCATGATCTGAGGGAGAAGAAGCAGGACAGTGCTGACCACATTTGTATGGAAGTTATGGAACAATGCACTGCTGTTCTATTACTTTCATAAACCACAATAGCAAACATTTATGCAACTTCCACCTATGAGGTGAACACAGGTATCATGACCTCTATCAGATATCCATGGAATGGCCTATGGATATGACACAAAAGTCATTAGACCCCATATGGGGTTGCCATGAACTTCAACACTTGTTCAGTTAACTCTCCAATCATCATCCCTGAAAAAAAAAAAAAAAAAAAGTGGATCAGCCAAATGTACGTGTGGATATCAGTATATAAATCCCTTGTGACGATCCCCTCTCGTCTGGACGCCATCTTGGACCATCCCGAGGGTATTTAGCTCTTGGATTGCCGTCTTTCATAAACGGTATAGGCACACCGACACAGGCTTCTGTCTTCAACTGGCCTCAGCCAGCTTTATTGAGGCAAGGGAAAACAACAAAACATAACACCACAAAATAAATCCTCAGGCCGTCTAGCCACTACCTGAGTATATGATGTCCCTCTCTAACGTGTGTTCAAGGCCTATCGCCAATGTACCACACACACATTACCAGTACTCACTGGTTCCGGCTTCTCTCAAACCTCTGGCGGGCAAGAGCCTCTCTCCAGCTACTCTGCTGAACTGTTAGCTAGCAGACCACGCCCCCTGATCAGCTGGAGGCCCAGGCCTTTTATAGCTCTCCATGGACTTGCCCAAAACCAGACTTGGAACATGGGGACCTGGAATGTGGGAAACAGCCCCCACCCATGCCTGAACCTGTTCCGGGAAAAAAACCAGCCCCATAATGGCTCGGGCATCAGCCATATTAGCTATAGTTTGTAAGCAACCATAGTGTTGCTGACTCGACAACCACTGGCTCCCCCACCGAGACCAGGCCCTTGGTGGCATGTTGCTAGCAGTACATCTGCTGTACGCCACCTAATGGCAGCACCATGCGACTGCCTAAGGTCGCTCTGCCACACCCTTTACAGCGTATAGAGAATTAAGCCATGTGAAATACATGTTAAGCTACACAGACAACCACAAGTTGTTTTTTTTTTTAAATTGGTAATGGGATGCCTCACAAGTCCGAAGTGTAAATGCATACTGCTGAATGACTGTGTGCATGAGGACATACAACATACATCACTTTTACCAAAACACAGGTGAATAGTACAACAAAGTATAGTTTGTAGGAGTCCATGATCTGCATATGGCCAGCCACCAAGTAACAGTTAAAGGGGTGTTCTCACCATGCTGTTACACAGGGCCTGCTCTTCCCAGTCAGCTTCAGACTCACAATTTCTTGTCAGTCTGTTGGTAGTTCTACAACAGTGATTGACATTTCAGCTTTGCTAATTCTAACTGAGCCTGTTTGAGGGACATTGGTAATGGAAGGGTTTTAACAGCTGCCAGACAGCTACAAAGCTCTAAAGGGTTAAAGTTTGTTATTAAGAAACAAACAAGCCCTTCCTGTGGCTCTGCTGATAAGCACACAAGCAAGAGAGATGTCACCATCCCAGCCAGTAATCTAGAGCATGTTACAACACATAGAGGTGGGTGAAAAACTTGTGTACACAAGCAGGAGATAAGAACTACTCTAACTCTGAAGGGAGGTAAAGTCAGAATAGCAATGTATTTGGAAATAGTCTTTATTTACCTTGGTCTACATGTTTAATGCTAATCGATGTAGTGAGAATACTCCTTTGAAGGGGTTTTATCATGAAGTCATATGCACTGCACAGGTCACTAGCTGCAAGCCAACCGTGAACGAGAACAAGGTGGCGGTGCTTACGACCGTCCTCCGCATTCACTTCTATGGAGGTTCCCAAATAAAGACAAAAGAGTGTGCTCGGCTTCATTTGGAACTCCCATGGAAAGTAAATGGGAGCAAAACGCCTTAATGTCTGTGCTCGGCACTGCTTCATGATTCTTTGTTTGGAACCAGGCTGTGAGGTCCCGGTACGCCGAAGCCCGACTCCGACTCCTCAATTTTCCCAAACCCTCCGACATCCCGACTTCCCTCATACATGGCGCATGTTTAAGTGATAACATTACTGAATTAAAATGGTACATCCGCCTTTTAAATCAACATATTATACAATAATCAATCTATTTAGGAAGATCAGTCACAGATAAGCTAATGGGTAACAATGTTTTGATCTTTTGAACACTTGTGGGTAGAGTTGGAAAAAAAAGCTGTATTTGTATCCATTCCTGCACCAACATTGTAATGTGATAGAAGGAGACCGGGATCAGATTTTGGTCAATACATCTTTAAATCTGCTCCAGAGCCCAGAAGGAAACAGGCAGTAAAATGAAAACCAAAAGGGGAGATTTTCCCCAAATACTAACAAAATAATACACTTGAATTTTTAGGAGCAAAAACTTGTAACAAAGCAGATGCAAATACTATTGCAAGTCCACATTTTATGTATAATATGGGCAGAATGACTGTAAATACAAATTACAGTACCTCATTACAAAGCTTTAAGTGGAGGAGAGATAAGGAGAGCCTGAAAGAGCGCGCGCTGATTTCAAAAACATCTGTTACCCTTTGCTTTTCAGTGTAAAATATATTTATTGGTACATGACTTTAAGGACACAAAAAGAATTGAAATATGCAAAACACAGCAGGAACATTTCTGGAGTCTCTGAATTTGTTCTGAGAAAATAAGTATTGCCTCCAACGATCTGCATACCTGACCTCACATCTGATCTCATTATTACCAGGCTAGATAACGGCCTCGTCTACAACGAACTTGTGGTTGGGGGCAAAGCGTTGTACCACAGGGGCAACCATCTCTACAATGTTAGGGTATAAAAGGAATTGTCTCATCCACAGTCAGGTCTGTGAATGGTAAACTCGTCTACTTCTTTGAACAGGTGAAAAAATGTGCTGAAAATCTGTTTGCCCTGGGAGCAGAATCTTTCCCCTGGGGCAGCCTTTGCATACTCCATGTCAACAATTACACATCCTCATGGTGATTAAGGCTGAAATATGGGAGCCAGTAGCACTGTGCCGACCCAATTCCTTTGCTCCTTTTGCACTGTAATGAACAAACTGGACCCAACTTTATAACATATTTTTGGAGTCGGTCCCTTTTTGAACAACTCCAACTCCTGCAAAAAAGCCCCCACCGACTATCCGTCTCCCACAGCCCTGGTTGGAACTCACAGTGAGCATAGGTTTAGCCCAGAATTTTTCCCAGGACACTTGGTGGCTTAACCAGCACCTCTCGGCCTTTTAGACGTTATGAAAAGGTTAATGGTGTTATCACTAAATATCTTCTCGTTGTTCTAACCACACACAATGTCTGATCAAGCCGAATATTTAAGTAAATCCAGCTCTACAAGACTTAACTTGTCCTCTGGAAGGTATTCATTGGGGGTTTAATAGAGGGAATAGTGCAAAGAGAGCTAAGCTTTTCCATATAGCTGGATGCCGTCAAAGGAGGTACATTAGTATAGATGATACAACTAAGCATATATATATATATGTCACACTATACATCGGAATATCCTGTCATATAGCTGCGACACTGTAAAACGGTGTGAAAAGAGACTACATATTTTCAATTTCATTTAAATTCTCCCCCACTCCAAGGACTTTTGCATGCTGCTAGTGAAAGATGGTCTTGGTCTTAATGCTGCTGCTCACAACTGCACAGAACTCTACAATAACCTAAAACATTTCTTCTGCATGGCCAGCTCTAACCTAATGCAGTGTAACACACTCTCAGCTATGTGTACACATCTAGGCTCCAACTGTCAATGCAAGAGTGTTGTATATGTGTTTTTCATGACAATTAAGAAATGGTCCGATTGAACGGCTCGTATCGATTTTTCTGAGAATGTGCTAAGTGTGGGAGGAGAAATAAGCATTAGGGGTTAGGTCATCACGGCAACAGTTCAGATCGGTCGGAATTTCGGCGTATTCAGTATTTAAAATTTGCTAAAAATCCGACTGTGCCCAGCGCTGTGTAGACCGCAATGAAAAATCCATGCTGTAGTCTAACACATCACTGATTTTTTCGCAGTCTATTTAAAAATCCGTCCCGCCGGATAAGTCAAACCTGCTGGATCTTCCACTAGATTTGCATCAATTCCCAACTCTCACTTTAACAGAGCCGAAGGCAATTCCAAAAAAAAACTGACCACAGTTATTAGGCATTTCTGTGCCAAAAACCGCGGTCCAGCGATGTTGAAAGTCAGGGATTATTTGGTGGCATTTTAACATATTCAGTGTCTCCAAAGCCTTAGGCATGTTCAGCGACGGTTTATAGCACGGCGTTAGTGCGAGAACTGTGCCACTGCTATAAACGCCTAGTGGATTTAGCTCAGCCATACTTTTAAGCGCGCCAGCCCCCTCATCCACATTCACATTCCCCCGGCAAGAAGTGAGGTGTCCTTCTTTCTTCTCCATGGCACACAGTACATACTGAGGAATGTGGCATGGTAATGCGTTGCTATGTTTATTAAACCGTATTTGCAGGGACTACTATGGTGTATTTGTAGTGCATTTGCACTCTGGAAGTACGCTTCTCCGTCAATCCAGTGTGACCAAAACCCATGGGGTATGTTCACACGGCTATTTTTAAGCGTATTGCACACGCACTTCGCTGCATATTGCGCTTTAATAAGCAGCTAAATGCGCAACGCAATTACGGAATTTCATAGCTCTCCTAGATACGCCTGTGGAGAGAAAGTGACATGTCAACCTGTTCACGTGCTGACAATGCAAGGGGTGGTGGGTCCGGCTGGGTGCCGGCCCTTCGTGCATTGGGAGTATAGCGCTGATCAGCCTGAGCTTCCAAAACACCCAGCTCGTACTGGGGCGCATACAGTACGCGCCCAAAATTCGCCTTTTGTACATACCCTTACACAGCATTCCAATTAATAATGGGAATCTAGTAACGGTCCACCACCCAGTCTAGAGGTAGGAGATTCAAAGAGAGATGTTTATCACCCTCTGGACTCTTGAGCAAAAGACGTAGAAGGAACATACATTTTAATTTTAGGGCAGTAAATCTCTACACAATCTACAGATTTGTTAATGTAAATAAAGGTTATTCTTTAGAAAAATATATAGCTTTTCAATTTACAAACCTAAGATCTGCAACAAATTCTCATGGTTTTGCAAGATATTTGGTTGCAGTTATTCAAAAGAAACTTTCATTGTTTACTTTCAGAGAATTAAAAAAATCAGCCTTTGTCATGTCATGGACACATAGGTGCATAGCTTTTCACAAGCTACCGCTCTGATAACTATACTGTCACAAGCCATGCACCTCTGTGTCCATCACTTAACCAGAACAGAGTGTTACACACTTGAAGCAAGCAATAAAGATTTCCATCAATGTCCGCCAGCTGAGATCTTGAACCCTGTGAGACACCGACAACAGATTAAATACATCTTCAAGTTGGAAAAACTACACAACTGTGTCTCTGCCCCTTAGGCTATGTTCACACGGCTTAAAATGGGACGTATTTCAGTCCGTAATTATGCGCCGTAGTGCGCTGCAGTACATCTGGAATACGTCCCAGTCAGGGTGGATAAAAGTCAATGTTTTTTTTTTTTTTTAAAAATCACAAAAATTGGATTGATGAAAAAATTGCCCAGTTTATTTATGCAACGAACTCTTCTTTCCGTCTGACTGAGAACCCATATTTCATTAACCCCTTACCGTCGGAGCCAGTTTTGACCTCTCTGACAGAGCCCCACTCCATTTTTGAAATCTGACATGTCCACTTTAATTTAGAATAACTTTTTGACACTTAACCTATCCCTGTGATTCAAAGACTGTTTTCTCATGACACATTATACTTTAATATAGTAAGAAATTTTGGTCCCCGAAAAAAATGTCCTTGTTTTATTTGTGGAAAAATATCAAAAATCGTGAAAAAAAAATTGAAAAATTTACCAATTTTAAACTTCAAAAATTTCTGCATGTAAGACAAATAGTTATTCCACTCAAAATAGTTTTTATAACTAGCATCTACCTAAGTCTGCCTGTAGTTTGGCATCATTTTTAAATGTCTTTTTTTTTTTTACGACATTAGGGGGCTTAGAAATTTAGTAGTAATTTACAAATTTTTCCAACAAAATTTGTGCAAGACACAATATTTAGTGGACCAGTCCCCCAGATTTCTAACGAGACCTTTTTGATGACCTGTTATGTAAAGATTACCCCCAGAAGCTCATCTAAGAAACTACAAAACCCCGGGGGGGTTTTTTGTGGGTGGGTGTGCTGGGGGAGAACATCAAGGACCCCCTATGAAAGGGAGGTGGGATGTACATTCCACCTATAAGAAAATTCCGAGCCCCACAACTTTTGCGTGCAATAAACATATCTCCCCAATGGATCTATAATTACATCTTGTATTTTGAAATGGCAACGATTTACTAACCAGTACCGATACCCCCCCGGCATAATTAGAGAACACAGCCGTCTTGCCATCCCTACCCATGGTCTCTTAACGCTAGGATTTTTTGCCCCCGAAGAGTGTTTCTTGAAATAATTCAATTTCAGGATTATGTATTTTAACATAGTCCAAAGACAAGTTCCCTTTTTCAATTATACAGTTCACCCCCTGACATATCCAGGACACTATCTTACAACTCGCCATCACATTATGAGGACTAGAGAATACCAACCAGACCATTTACAGACCTGAGACTACACACACACACTAACCCTCACACATATAAAGGTAACCACTCCAACTTGGTCAACCAGACCAAAATCAGCCCCCCCCCCGCCTCCCCCTGCTTAAAGCCTCCCAACCTGCCCGCGCCTACAATCCCGAAAATACAGCTTTTATTTTTTAAAAGTTTTGTGAAAATACAGAGCATTAAAACAGTAAAACAATCCACTCTTCAACATACCAAGAAGTAGCATCTCCTCAAGACATATACTGCAAACATATTATATCCTCCTTCATAGAAAAACCTATAAACTCTTGGTCCATAAATAAATTACAATTATGAGGAAACCTCAACATGTATATCCATGATTATACCGAGAAGACATGACATAGTGGTCCGGGATGCCCTTCCCCTCCCATTCACCCATGTAACCATCCAAGCGCACTCAAACCACACACTCTCCCGACGTCCTAGCCCCGCAGCCTAGGATCTATTGCGCTCTTCTCGCTCCCATCCACAGACTCCATATGTCAAGGAACTTTGTCTGGTGTCCCCTTAGACTCATAAGTAAGTTTATAAAGAGGCAATCTGCATTTCACCCATTTTTACCCAGTGAGAATCGATTGTGACTCGGAGCTTCAAATCAGCAATAGGGTCCTTTCAGCATAGAACATCACAACGGTATAATGTACATTCTTTATTAATCGGAACTAGTTCTTCAGCAACCCCACAGGCTTTGTTCTTCTCTGGCGCACACACCCCTGGCAAACCCAACCGGTCATCTAAGAAGTTATGAATCTCCATCCATAAGTCCCGAATAACTGAACAGTCCCACACCATATGTATCCTTGTAGCCCCAGGCACTGTCACATCTAGTACAACGGTCGGGTGGTTAACTGGCCCAACCGCCCAGGTGCACAGGGGTAAAATAAATTCTGTGCAGACCACTTGACCTGGATCAAGCGATCTCTGGAACTAACCACTCGACAGTCTTCCATGACGACTCCAAATTCCTCCATATGAGAGGCTGCAGGGTGTGGAAATATCTGATCCGCTAAGGGTCCCAACCGCCTTCTGTAGGGGGGAAGGGTTGAAGAGTTAGGATACACCTATAAAATGAGAGACAGGTTTCCGAAGATTCTCTCTTCCAACGCAATTTGTCAAGACTACCACTTTGCATTGAATAACCCCCCTCCCAATTGCTGCCTACATGCGTGTCCTAATTGGAAATACTGAACAGCGCCACTCCCGGAATGTCATACTCAGCTACTAAGTCTTGGGCAATCTCGAAACGGCCCCCTCGTACAGCTGGCCCAGATACTTAAGCCTTTTCTAGCCAAATTCAAAATCAGCCAAAGATTCTAGTTCAGGCAATTTTCAGATTTCTCTATAGCGGGATATAAGGAGACCAGGAATTTCCACTCAAGTTATCGCCATACACCCCAACAAACTCTTCCAAACTGCAACTGTGGCTGCCATAGTAGAGGTGAAATGTTGCATAGGGTATCTCCCAAGCAACACTACACCTAGTTGCAAGTGCCTCATAGGAGCCACAAATCGCTGCCTCCAGCACCACAGCTGGATTGCTACGGTATGCTTGTATCCACCACGCTGCGTATGAGAGTTGAACCGCAACATAATATATATAAAAGTCTGGTAGCGACAGACCCCCGTCCCCATATAAAGCCTTCAAAGTTGCCCTATTCAATCTGCATAAAGAGAGACCTTCTCCGTCACCCCCTTAATGTCCCACCCCTCAATCGCAGATTGATCATTTATCAGTATTGCCAGTGGCTCCATCACTAAGGTGAATAAGAGGGAGGACAGGGGACATCCTTGCCTTGTGCCCCTGCCCAAAGCATACTGGGGGGGAGAGACATCCGTTGACACGGAGTCTGGCCACCGGCTTCAAGTATAAAATCTTCAACCACTTGAGGAAATTGTTGGGGAAGCCCATAATTTCTAATACTGTCCACATAAAGCGCCATTCCACTGAGTCGAACGCTTTTTCATTATCTAAAGAAGCGATCACTCTGGATCTGGCATTATCGTGTTTCAACTGTAAATTTGTGTACAGTCCTTCTCAATTTTAAACTGTGGTTCCTTCCAGTCATAAACCCTGACTGAATCTACCCCTACACGATAGAAAATCGAACTAAGGCGCATCGCCAGAACTTTTGCTAGAAACTGACATCTAAATTATCACGAGATAGGCCTATAAGAGCTACAGACATCTGCCGGTTTGCCCTGCTTGTGAACCACCACTATGACAGCCTCATGCAGGGTAGGTGGTAGGGCCCCTATTTCGAAAGCTTGTTGAAATAGATGTTCAAGACTTGGCGTACACTCCTCACTATAAAACTTATACCATTCAGCCGGAAGCCCATCTGGTCCTGGTGCCTTGCAAGTAGCCATGCTATTCACAGCCCTCGGATTCTCTGCTCTCGTTACAGGGCCCTCAAGTACCTTACTTGCCTCGTTAGAAATCTTTGGTAAGGAGATGGAGGCAAGAAACTCTAAAATGTCTGCATCTGTGTAAGTAAGCCGCGACGAGTATAGCTGAGTATAATACTCCACAAATTGGTCAAGAATTTCTACTGGATTCGTCAACCAAGGTCTCTAAGGCGACTACGAACTGCGGCAAACTGTCTCCTCTTCTTCTTGGACCTCTGTCGTGAAGTCCGGATAAACAGACAGTCTTGTGTTTTCATATTTTGATTCTCCATTCTTTCTAGCAGCCGCCAGAATAGCAAACACGGTCGCGGAAGTTCAGAAAACTTTAAAAATGCAGGGCCTGGTGGGAGACCCATGGTGGGCTAGGGGCCTAGTAGTTATTGCGGTGGGCCGCTCAATTATAAAGCAAGCAGAGAGCGCAATAGGGTCTAGGACTTGGCGAATCAAAGTCTCGGCAAAGGACTCTGGGGAAGTCCCCTCCACTCTCTCTGGAAGACCCAAGATACAGATATTGTTTCTTCGGTTGCGATTCTCAGCATCTTCCACTCTCTCTTGCAAAATCTTGATTTGTTGCTGCATAGTGATGCCAGAACGCCCCTGGGCTGCCGCAATATCCTCCACCTCACCAATCCGCCTCTCCGCTCCACCGCTGGTTCTGTCCACGGACCCATCTATATCAGCCCGCAGCCTGTTTAAATAATCAGATTGATATGATCAAATTTTGATCGTCAAAGCAGTCTGGCTATGAAGCAATGGCGAGCCATATATCTTATCTGTGTCTAGCGTGTTACTAGGGGGTCTCCAGCACCCAACCTCTTCTGTTACTCATCATAATCCACATTTGCCTTTCTGTGTCGCTGAGTTGAAGCTTCCAGTGATGTGTCCCATATATGGCTGTAACCTTTCCTCTCCCCTCAGAGAAGCAGATGAAAGGCTTATCGTATAGAGTCCTTGGTTAGGGATTTCAGGGGGCCAAGGTCTTCCAAACCCCACAGGACAGACCTAGAAGAAAGAGGGGGACAAGAGAGGGGGTAGAGACCCTAGGCCAATCCTCTAATATCTGGAGCCCCAAAGCTGCAGAATAGAATCCAGCTGTCAGGATTATCAGATATGTGTCACACTCTGTGCACAGCACCCCACTTCTATGCCCAGATTATGTTGATGCGCAATCTCTGGCTGAGAGCGAGTATTTTGATGCGCAATCTCTGGCTGAGAGTGAGTTTATTAGAGGCGCAGTCTCGGGCTGAGGCGAGTATTTAGAGGCGCAGTCTCTGGCTGTGGCGAGTATTTAGAGGCGCAGTCTCTGGCTGAGAGTTAGTATTTAGAGGCGCAGTCTCTGGCTGAGGCGAGTATTTAGAGGCTCAGTCTCTTGCTGAAGCGAGTAGTTTAGATGCGCACGACTCTGGCTGAAGAGCGAGTATTAGAGGCGCAGTCTCTGCTGAGAGTGAGTATTTTAAGGCTTCAGGTCTCAGGCTGAGAGTGAGTATTTAGAGGCGCAGTCTCTGGCTGAGAGTGAGTATTTTGATGCGCAGTCTCTGGCTGAGAGCGAGTATTTAGAGGCGCAGTCTCTGGCTGAGAGTGAGTATTTTGATGCGCAATCTCTGGCTGAGAGCGAGTATTTAGAGGCGCTGTCTCTGGCTGAGAGCGAGTATTTAGAGGCGCAGTCTCTGGCTGAGAGTTAGTATTTTGATGCGCAATCTCTGGCTGAGAGCGAGTATTTTAGAGTTCTCTGCTGACAGCGATATTTAGATCGGCAAACTCTGGCTGAGAGTGGATTTTGATGCGCAGTCTCTGGCTGAGATTAGTATTTTGATGCGCAGATCTCTGCTGATAGCGAGTATTAGAGGCTCGTCTCCTGGCTGAGAGCGAGTAATTAGAGACGCAGACCTCTGCTAGAGATGAGTATTTAGAGGCGCAGTCTCTGGCTGAGAGCGAGTATTTAGAGGCGCAATCTCTGGCTGAGAGTGAGTATTTAGATGCCTCAGTCCTCTGGCTTGAGAGCGAGTAGATAGAGGCGCAGTCACAGGCTGAGAGTGAGTATTTAGAGCGCGTGTTCTGGCTGAGAGTGAGTAATATTGATGCGCATCTCTGGCTGAGAGCGAGTATTTAGAGGCGCAGTCTCTGGCTGAGAGTGAGTATTTTGATGCGCAGTCTCTGGCTGAGAGTGAGTATTTTGATGCGCAGTCTCTGGCTGAGAGGGAGTATTTTGATGCGCAGTCTCTGGCTGAGAGAGAGTATTTTGATGCGCAGTCTCTGGCTGAGAGCAAGTATTTAGAGGCGCAGTCTCTGGCTGAGAGTGAGTAAATCTTTGAGTGCGCAAGTCTCTGGCAGAGATCGAGTATTTATGAGCGCAGTCTCGTGGCTGAGAGTAGTATTTTAATGCGCTGTCTCTGGCTGTAGAGCGAAGTATTTAGAGCCAGTCTCTGGCTGAGAGTGAGTATTTAGAGGCACAGTCCCTCTGGCTGGAGTGAGTATTTAAGGCGCTGTCTCTGGCTGAGAGCGAGGTATTTTGATGCGGCAGTCTCTAGGTCTTAGAGATATAATTTGATGCGGCATCTCTGGCTGAGTGCGAGTATTAGAGGCGTAGTCTCTGGCTGAGAGTTAGTATTTAGAGGCGCAGTCTCTGGCTGAGAGTTAGTATTTAGATCGCAGTCTCTGCTGATAGTTAGTATTAGAGGCGTAGATCTGGCTGAGAGATAGTATATAGAGGCGCAGTCTCTGCTGGAGCGAGAATTTTGATGCCGCAGTCTCGGCTGAGAGTGAGTATTTTGTTGCGCAATCTCAGGCTGAGAGTGAGTAGTTAGAGGCGGCGCAGTCTCTCGCTGAGATCGAGTATTTATAGCCGCAGACTCTGGATGAGAGGGAGTATTTAGAGGCCATTCTCCTGCTGAGAGCGGTATTTAGAGGCCAGTCTCAGGCTGAGTGCGAGTATTTGGAGGCTCAGTCTCTGTCTGAGGCGAGTATTTAGAGGCGCAGTCTCTGGCTGACAGCGAGTATTTTTGATGCCATTCACCAGCTGTATAGGATCGTATCATATAGTTGCGCCCGTCCACTTTCAGCGCGTTGCAGAAAAAAAGAAGTCGCCGACACATTGCATCGAGATATACAATTGAAAGCTCAGTCTCAGGCAGAGCGAGCGAATAATAGATGCGCCTTCCACTGTGCAGCGAGCGTCGAATTATGATGCGCAGTCTCTTGCTGAGCTCGCGATATTTTGATGCGCCATTCTCAGGCAGAGAGCGCTTATAGATGAAGCTCATTCTCAGGCTGAGAGCGAGTATTTATGGATGCGCAGTCTCACTGATAGTAGAAGTAAATATTGCTGCTCAGATCCCTCTGCTGAGATGAGTATTTTGATGCGCAGCCTCTGGCTGAGAGTGAGTATTTTGAGGCGCAGTCTCTGGCTGAGTGCGAGTATTTTGATGCGCAATCTCTGGCTGAGAGTGAGTATTTTGATGCGCAGTCTCTGGCTGAGAGTGATATATGATGCGCAGTCTCTGGCTGAGAGTGAGTATTTTGATGCGCAGTCTCTGGCTGAGAGTGAGTATTTTGATGCGCAGTCTCTGGCTGAGAGTGAGTATTTTGATGCGCAGTCTCTGGCTGAGAGTGAGTATTTTGATGCGAAGTCTTGACTGAGACTCAGTATTCTGATGTACAATTTCTGGTTGAAAGTCAGTCTCAGTGACCCCCACCTCCACTTGTCCAAGGGAATTGATTGGGGCCTGGTGTAACAGGGGACTCTTTATCTTTTATCTCCACACCACTGCTGCTTCAAAGATCAGGCAGCTGGCAGGGATCGACGGTGGCTCAGCAGCCCATGCTCCTACATCACAGCCCCCGCTGCACTTATCTGAGTCCCGAGTCACACACTACTCCTGTCTCATCATTGTCTCCAGCACTCACCCGACCGTCTCGAACGGTTTTCCAGTATGACTGCGCCGGAGCTTGCCGCCACTCCGCCGCTGCGTCCGGCACCTATCTGTTCGGCGCCCGCTCACCTGCGCCTCCTGTGAAGAGCCCGCTGTACCTCAGTGCTGCGTGACCACCGCAGGTCCCCGCGGCTCTCCACAGTGTCGCTCGCTGCGGCTTCATAACTCTCGAAGTTTAAGGCCGGCTGGTCGGTGATGTTTTCCAGTCCTCCTGCGCCGCGGCACTCCAGTCCCGCAACGCGGCTGCGCTTTGGCCCTCTGTCACACTTAGCGAGCAGGCAGGGAATAAGAGGCCGTCTCCCGCTAGTAATCCCTGGCTGCCGCTCCAAACGTCAAAAAACGCCGAAGCTGCACTGTCTCCCAACAGCAAGTCTTTTGGGGGCATCCACAGCTTACTTCACCACACCTCACAGCCATATTTTTAGTGGTATTTTTAGAAATAATTATTAAGGGTTAATTTTTTTTTTTTGTTTTTTAAATAAATTTTTTTGTTTAAATTTTTTGTAAGGTAAAAAAAAAAAAAAATTAATGGATATATAATATATTATTATTATGATATATAACAAAAATTTATACGCGTATATCAGCGAGTTAACAATGCGATGACCAAGGATTTATACGGATGGTCAGGAGCTCACTTGTAGGGCGTCTTTACCTCCATCCAGCGTAGGCCACGCCCCCCCCAATCCCGAACATTCTTAAACTGTTAGGCCCCGTTCACACGGCTTATTCACACCGGCTTTGCGAGCCAGATTGTGCTCGCAAATCCGGCGTGAATAAGGGGCGGGGGCGGAGGCGCGGCCCGCCGGCCCCATAGACTGCCATTATCCACGGCGCGTATTGCACCTGGGTAATGTGCTGACAACTTATCTCCCCCCCCCCCCCCCGCGCATTCGCCGAGCGTGAGAGCGACGGAATCCACTGTTCTCATGAGAACGTGGATTACCGTAATTACTCCAACGGATTGGGCGCCGTACTGCAGCACAAATCCGGCGCGGAGACAGCCCAGATCCGTGACAAATAAGCCGTGAGAACACGGCCTTAAAAAACAGAAATTGTGGAAGACACCAAGGGGTGTAATTAACCTGGATCTAGGTGCAAAAGGAAGGCACCTAGAAGGGCATGTAGAAAAACTGTGCCGCTTGAAAGAAGAACTAAAAAAAAAGAAAACTGTGAAGAAAATCCGTTTGCTCCTATATAGAAAGGAACCCCAGTGAAAATGTCTAGCACAAGGTGAAAGAGATAAGACAAGGCATCCTATATAATGAAACCCAGTAATAACAATAGAATTTTTTCAAAGTGTCTCCACACAATAGGTGCACTGATACTTGTCAGCGATGGTCCTGTGACCGCCTATCCCAGCCACTTCCGCTGCTTCTTCATGTGTAGTAAAGAAAAATGTACGGTTCCGGTGCTGAACCCTCAGTCCTAGGGATATAACATGGCGTACTTAATTCCAGCCTCCTCAGGCGACTCCGTACAGTACGAAATTGCCCCTCCTTTCTGCACAACCACAGAAGTAAAATCCGTGTAAAAGACGCTTGCTGTTTTCGTAGGTAATATCTCCATTTTCTTCTGGCAGCCGAAAGTATAAGATCTCAGGTCCCTATAGTTGAGAGAGCTTCAAAAAAAACGGGCGAGGTGAGCGCCCTGAGGCAGCGATTTTCGTCGAGATACGATGAGCCCCGCACAACCACGAAGCAGGATTTTAAAATTCAATGGGCCAGAAAAACCTTGAGCAGCTGCTCCACCAAATTTTTCTGGGGAAGAGCCTTCACTCGTACTGGCAGACCAAAAAATTCGCACATTATTGCGCTTGTCTGCGATTTCAAGCATCCTCTTGCCCTAGCCTGTAAAATTTTTACTTGTTCAGCAACATAGAAAAGGACTCCTATTAGACTTCAAAGTGTCCTCCACGTCCACTAACTCTGCGCTCCGCCTTCTACCGTTCCTCTCGTTAATTTTAACCAATTTAGTATAATATATTATATTATTTAATTTAAAGCGCCATTGATTTCCAGGGCGCCTGTACATTCGAGGGGGTTACATACATTACATAAGTCAAACTTGTTCAGTGATAAGGGATAATGACAATTGGCATGACAGAGGAGAGAGACCCTTCCCGCGAGGGCTTACAAACTACAAGGAGGGGGATAGAGACAGTGAAGGTGAGGTTCAGACATGTCTGAGAGGAAGTAGTGACAAGTTTAGTGACGTTTATAGGCAACCTGAAGAAATTGGTTATTTCAGTAGCTTATGGAAGCTGGTGAAAGTTGGAGAGAGTTCTGATGATGTTGGGGCAGTGGAGTTCCAGAGTGTGGTGTGAAGTACGGAGAAGACTTGAGACGGTTTGTGTGAGAGCTGAATAAGGGGAGAGCAGAGAGAAGGCCTGGTGAGGAGCGAGAGTGCGTGGGGGAATATATAGGAAATTAAGGCAGAGATGTATGGAGGGTAGAGGTCATGGAGAGCCTTTGTAGGTCCATGCGTTAGTAGCTTGAAATTAACTTCGCTGGGCAATGGAAGCCAGTGAAGGGATTGGCAGAGGTAGAGGCATAGAGTAGCGAGTATAGAGTTGGATAAGACGGGCAGCAGAGTTTAAGTGGATTGGAGGGGAGCGAGGGTGCTTATCTGGGAGGCACTGAAGAGGATGTTGCAGTAGTCTATGCGGGAAGATGACAAGTGGCAAGGACCAGCATTTTTTGTTAGTGTCATAGTGAGGAATGAGCGGATGCGAGAGATGTTTTTTCAGGTGGGACGGCGGCAGGCAGAGGTGAGGGTTTAGTGTTGTTTGAAAAGATAAAGCAGAGTCAAGGATTACCCCAAGACATCGGACTTGTGGGACCGGTGAAAGATGTAAGCCGTTTGACTGTCATAGAAGATCAGGGCAGGGGTAGAGTTGGATGGTGGAAAGATATGAGTTCTGTTTTTCCTCCACAATTAGTTTTTAGGAGACTTTTGATAAGAAAGGAGGAAATGGAGGACATACATACAGGGATCCGGGAGAGTAAGAAGTGACATCTGGCCAGAGATGTAGAGTTGGGTATCATCAGCATACAGGTGGTAATGAAAGCCATGTGAGCTATGATCTGACCGAGGCCAAGGGTGTAGAAAGAGAAGATATTGGACCCAGGACTGACCCTTGGGGGACACCACCAGAGAGTGCCGGAGGGAGGAGGTGGAGCAAGAAAATGAGAGACGCTAAAAGTCCGATCAGTGAGGTACGAGGAATCCAGGAAAGAAGCTTCAAGTGCCGTCGAGCCGGTGAGGAGGAATTTTGAAGCAGGAGGAATGGACCGACAGTGTCAAGGCAGAGGACAGGTCCTAAGAGGAGGAGCACAGAGTCAAAGTGGCATGAGGCCTTTAGCAGTTACTAGGTCATTAGTTGACTTTGGTTAGGGCAGTTTCGGTATAGTGTGGGTCGAAAACCAGATTGAAGTGGGGTCAAGAAGAGAGTTGAAAGAGGTGGGAGACAGCTGATTATAGACGTGCTGCTCGAGGAGTTTGTAAGCAAAAGGAGACAGTGAGATGGGCGATAGTTGGACAGAGAAGAGGGTCAAGGGATGTTATTTTTTTAGATTGGAGTGATAGTTGCATTTTTAAAGGCATAAGGTAAGATTCCAGAGTTATTGATAGGTTAAGAGCTGGGTGAGTGCTGGATGATAGAGCACTGAGGACTGGGATGAGGTGGGATGGCAGTGGGTCAAGACACAGGTATTGAGGTATCATATTCATAATCACAAATCATAGCGAATGTCTATTTAACGTCCATTTGTAATGGTCAATTTTAGTGGGTAAGGCAGCTGGCAGTTGTGATGGCGCCGCCAATATTTTTTTCAGTATCAAAAGCACAGTTGATTGAGGGCAACGGATTGGGGTGATTCCTCCTGATTTGACTCATCGTTTCTACTGTTAGGTTTGCTTTTGTGGTAGAAACAGGCGCCGTAGAATTCCTATTCCTGCCCATACGTGTGCTGGACAAGCACTCTGGATTGATGAGATAGGCAGCACGATAATAACATACAAGTCAGGGAGCTTAGGGGCTACAGTCCTTTGTTTATATAATTAACAGAAGGGCCACCAGCATGGATCCCAGGTGACCAGGACAGTCCTAATTGAGATTTAGAGCAGCAATAATAGGGTCACAATGTATGAAGTATCAGTTCTACAATTCGCCAGCAGATATCACCCTCCGCAAAATAACGGTAGTAAATTTAAAACGTACAGTGACTGGGCCTAGTGAAATCAAAGCCTTGGATGATAGGAGAGGTAGGTAGCCAAGAGCCCTGGGAGCTACAACTGTATTGAAAAGGGATTGAAGCATATTTGCAGTTTAAAAATGAACAGTCTCACTGGGATAATGACCCACATGCAGGGGAAAAACAGAAAAAGGGAAACCCTTCACAAGAGTCCCCTTTTGGTTTTCGGCCCCGCTACCACAAGCGCAAACCCAGCCCGTACGGGACCAGAGCACAATACACGAAGTACAGCAATTGGGTCAGCAGGGGGGGGTTCACTCAAGTAAGAACAACAAGTTGAAAGGTTTTAAAGTAAGACAAAATTTTTAACCCCTAAAGACCCGGATTCTCGCAGTAACTGTTAGTTCTTGTTTTTAAATTTTGGGCAGTCAATAATAAAACTGGTTTTACAGAAAGGGGTACCCAACAGATTTAGCAGTGACAAATATGTGCGGGACCCCCTAAAGGTGTAAGGACAAGTTGGCTTGTGCCCAAAAGCCACTTATTATTTTGCAGATATTAGAAAAATTTCCGTATGGAAATGTTGAAGTGGGAACCAGTTCTGCGAACCCCCCGGTTGCCTATAAACCCCTATATGCAGCACAGCGGGGTTTTAAAAACATTAAAGGTTTTTGGGACGGGCCCTCGCTACCCGCGGGGCTAAAGGGCAAATGGCGCGGAGACCCAGGAGCTTTTGGGCCCCCTTTTTCCACCCGGGCCAGACTAGGGGCAGAAATGGAAACCCAAAAAAGGGTTTTTTTTAAATTTCTACTTTTTCCCCCCAATGGGGAATTTTATCCTCTGCTGCCCCCTTTTCACAGATGGTTTCGGGGGCCCTCTCCCCCCCCTTTTTTTACTTAGCTGGAAAATGCTACTTGTAGGGGTTTTTACCTTGGTTCCCGGGCTCCGCTCCCGCGGGCTCATTTCCCCGGGGCCGCGCCCTTTTTTCTCCTCCACCAGGGAAAAGGGAAGAAGCCCGGTCATCCCACGGGCACCGCCGCAGCACCCAAAAAACACTCGTCCCGCCGCGCTCCCTCAGTCCCCCGCAAAAAAGCACCTTTCCGGCAGCAGGTAGGTTAATTGTAAAGCGCTGGAAACCCCGCCCGGCCCGCTCCTTTGCCTGTACTTGATCCCCCCCCCTTTTGGCCCCTCACAGCCCCCCCGCCCCCCGGGAAAGTTCCAGGGAAAACAGCTCGGACAAAAAGAGGTAGGGGGGCTCTTCCAGTAGCCCCCAGGAGTCCCTAAACCTCCTCACCACCCCAAAACCCTGAAGCATTTGGCCCTCTCCAGGGGTCCCAGATCAGGATTTTGGCAGGATTAACAGGAGCCAAATTTCACACTTCCCCACTCCTTCGGTCAGGCCACCCCCCTAAAAAGTTGTTTTATTGACCCTGTTTGCTAACATTTTTTTTTTTTCCTTCCCGGGGAAGGGTTAAAATGTCTGGGATTTGTTTAAATTTTGTCTTTTTACTTTAAAGGATTGAAAAAAGAGATTTCTAGTGATCCAATGAAAAAATTTTAATGAAAGACATCAGTGATATCAAAATTCTATCACTTTTTTAAAATTAATCCGAGTTTTTTTCATATACTCTGTAATTTTTTTTGGGTTAAAATTAAAATTTTATTTTCCAAAATGTTCAAAGGGGGTTTAAACAAAGAATTTTTGTGCATTAAAAGGAAAACACCAGTTTTTCCCGGGTGCGGGTTTGATGGGGTTTGGGGCCCTGGGTTTTTGTGTCAAATTTTTTTTTGGGTTTTATTGTTATTTATTGCGCATCGCGCTAACTTTTTGACTTTTTTTTAATACTACAAAAAGTCAATTTTTATATTGCATGATAAGTTGTTTTTTTTTTTGTTGCATTTTAATCGTCTCTATATAAGAAAAAAGGCCTGAGAAAAGATTTAAAAATGCTCTGGGGTTTAGTAACAATAATTGATTGATTAGCTAAGTGAAAAAAAAGCTGTGTGTGTGAGGATTTTGTGACCCTTTGAAACAATGCCGTTTATGCCGTGACCAAATTTTTGACAAAAAGGTATTTTAAAAGGGTTTTTTTTCTAATATTCCCTGAAAAAAAATATTTGGGAAAAGGGGTAGGGAAAATTTTTCCTATCTTTTGGCTTAAAAAAATAAAATGACTTTGTTTTGGTTCCCGGCCCATACAATGGGGGGGGGGAAATTTTTTCCTTCCCCTGACATTTTGGGATTTTGTTAAAGAAGGTAAAAAAGGGTTTAAAAAAATCAAGACTTATGTAAAAAATCTTTTCATTTTCACAAATGGGGAAAAGGGAAACAGGAAAAAACTAGTGATATTAGTTTATTTAAAACCTATTATCTGCTTTTGCAAAACCAGAAAAGGTGAAAAATTTTTGGGATTTTTTGCTGATATTAGTTTTTAAAAGCAATAATAAAGTCTTTTAGTGATCTTAAACTACAAAGTGGTTTTAATTTATCCGTGACAAAAGGGTTTAAATTTTGGAACACAAAGAAGAAAAGGTTTTTTTTTTTTTCCCTTTTCCCTTTTTTATGTCAGGAAATTCAAAGGGCAAAATAGGCTGAGGTTTTTTTTTTTTTGATTTAGAGTGAAAAAAACCCCGTGTGATATTTCTTTCTGTGAGACTTTCATTTACGAAGGGTTTTGGGGAGGATCCAAAAAAGAGGAAAAAAACCAGATGGACACTGCTCCGACCCCTTTTGCCTTAAGTGACTGAGACAAAGTGCTGCTACGTCCACCACAAAAGCCACAAATAAATCTGTTTAAATGCAATTTTGACCTGAGAAACCCAAACCCGAGTGCCATTTCCCCCCCCCACAAAACACACATCCTCCTATATTGATACCTTTTAAAGAATGGAGTCATTGTTGGTTAACCCGCAAAGATTCAAGGTTTTTTTTTTTGAATTTTTATCTTCATTTTGGCAGATTTCAAAGAACCCGAAGGGAAAAAGATGGGGGTTTTCCAAAGTGCCAAAAAAAGCCCCAAACAACCCCAAAACACTGCTACAGATAAAGGATGTCGCCAAATTTTCCAACCAAAGAAAACCCAGCACTTGGCCAAAAGAATGGGTGTCTGCAAAGGGGCCAAACCAAAGAAAACCCCGCACTGGGTACAGAAATGGATGTTTTGCAAAAGGGGCCAAGCCAAAGAAAACCCAGCAACCGCTACGAGATGGATGTCTGCAAAGGTTCCAACCAAAGAAAACCCCGCACGGGTACAGAGATGGATGCGGGAAAGGTGCCCAAAAACAACCCAGCATGCTCCCGAGATGGATGTCTGCAAAGGTGCCAAGGAGCTCTCAAGACAAACCAGCAAAAACCACTGACTGCCTGTCGACTTTTAAAAGGGGCTCTAATGTCTCCCCCACACTCTAACCCCCCCAAAAAGGGGCCCCTGATGTCTGCAAACCCCCCTGTCTTTTTAACACAGCAAAAGATGGAGACAACCCGTTTGTTATATTGTTTTTAACTGGGGAAAGGGTAATTGGGGCATAATAATCCCGGGTCAAAGACTTTTTTTAACTTTCCCGTTTTTAAGAAGACCTTGAAGAGGACAGAACTGCAAAAGGGAAAAAAGAGACTTTTCCATTGGGTTTTATTGGGCCCAAAAACAAAGAACCTTTTTTTTGCTTTTTACAATTTTTTTTTTTTTTAGCCTATATCATGGGGCCCAATGTGGTTTTTTTGCACATAGCAAAAAAGGAAAGGGTAACAGTGGAAAATTTGTCCCCCCGACAAACCCAGGGGGTTAGTTTTAAACCCTTTTTTTGATTGAAAGGCCATAGTAGGGGAACTTTAGTGTAAGAAAAGCCCCATTGGGCCCCCCATTTCTACACAAATGAATTGATTTTAGGAAATTATTAATTTTTGATGTTAAAATAGCCCCTTTAAAAAAAAAATTTTAATTTTTTTTAGAAGATAAAAATAGCAGACCTGTGCAAAGTAAAGGCCCCCCGGGCCCCCCCCCATCCGGCCCTCTACTCGTCGGAGCGTCCCGCGGCGTACCATGCCCCCGGTTTTGCTAATAGTAGCGCTGATTTGCCCCCCCGGGCCGGGGTTTTCTGATTTGGGCCCCCGCGGGGCCCTCAGCGCTACTATTACTGGGGGAATTAGGGCAGCGGCCCCCTATGGGAAATCCCGTCCCCCACCGGCCCCCCCCGCCCCCCCCCGCCCCCCCTTTTCCCCGGGGCAAAGAAGTAAAAACTCTGGCGGCCCAGGGGGTGACAGAGGGCGTCCCAGTGCTGGGGGCATGACGTCCTCATCCACCAGCCCGGGGAACTCCTCGGGTAGGGGATGACCGTTCGGCAAGGGGAAAGAGGTAAGCCCCCCGGGGAAAATTTTGTGTTTTTATTTTTTAAATTTTGGGCCCTAAAACTATAAAATCTGCCTGGGGGCACCCCCTACTATCAAAAATACCTGCCTGGGGAAAACACCAAACATCTATACACCCCGCCTTTGGGGGCCCCACCTAACATCTATATACCCCCGCCCGGGGAAAAAACCCCAGCTTTTTTCTTATACCTGCCTGGGGGCAAAACCTTTAAATGTCCAAAACCGCCTGGGGACACACCTAACAAACTCAAACCCCGCCTGTGGGAAAACCAAGCTATCTCTATCCTGCCGGGGACACACCCCACTATCCCATAAACCCGCCTGGGGACACACCTAGCTATCTATATACCTGCCTGGGGACAAACCTAGCTATCTCTATACCTGCCTGGGGACACACCTAACTATCTATATACCTGCCTGTGAGGAGCCCTAATTATCTATATACCTGCCTGTGGGAAGCCCTAACTATATACCTGCCTGTGTGGAGCTTTAACTATATACCTGCCTGTATGGAGACCTAACTAGCTATATACCTGCCTGTGTGAAGCTTTAACTATATACCTGCCTGAGGGGAGCTGTACCTATCTATATACCTGCCTGAGGGGAGCTGTACCTATCTATATACCTGCCTGAGGGGAGCTGTACCTATCTATATACCTGCCTGAGGGGAGCTGTACCTATCTATATACCTGCCTGTCGGGAGCTGTATCTATATACCTTCCTGCCTGCGGGTACCTATATCTATATACCTGACTGAGGGGAGCTGTATATACCTGCCAGACTGAGGGGACATACATCTACATTCCTACCTTACTGAGGAGAGCTGTATATACCTGCCTTACTGTGTACCATCATATATATGCAGGTATATAGATACATCCCCCAGTAAGTTTCCACAAAGATAATCCCCCAAAAACTAATTTTTCCCCGTTCATCCTATGTTTTTATTAGTCCGGCCCCCCAAAACCATTGTACTTTCTCATGCGGCCCCATGGGAAAATTAATTTCCACCCCTGGTATATAGCAAATTAATGCTTATAAAATAGTGGAATTGTCTGTTTTATTTATGTTCTTTGTTATTTCCCCAGGATATCCCGAGTGTATGAATTCAAATAGTCAAGGGTGGATTGTAGTGCTAGTGAAATATTTGACTATTTGATGCCATAATTTCCATTTCTTGTATATTAAACTAATTATAATTTCAATTGTTGTATCACAAGTTATAATCACACAGGCTTGCATACCTCTGTTTAACTCTCAAGCCTACAGACTTCAGTTGCTTAATTTATAACCTAAGGGGGCACCACATCGTCTGGTTTCGGAGTGAGTCTGTATTTCCTTATCTTAAACTCAGGGAGCTGGCCCCTCCATGATACAAGATGAGGTAATACAAAAGAACTTTGTATTCTAAGTGGACACAATATGTAGGTTGTGTCTGCCAGTTTTTTTGTTCAAGACTTATAAGAACCAGAGAAGCTTTGGTGATTTAGAAGCTCTGGTACCCAGCATAAGGACGCTTGCGCTGGTGTTGAAGTGAAAGTCCCTCCTGGAGTTCCCTGTTTTCGCCATTAAACTTCTCGTGGCTGAAGTTATAAAAAACAGGTGATGTTATACGCTCTGAGGAGGTGAAGTTTGTAAGTATTTAACCTTTGTAAATACATATTTAGCAAAACTGTACCCAATGTCACACTATTTTCTGTAACTAGTTTATTCTCTTACTTATATGTTATATTTGATCATAATTAATTGATTCCTATGTAAAATAAAATTGTGTTGTACCCTGACTGATTGGCCTTCTTTAAAGCTGTACCTAGAACCTGTATTGAAAAACTCGGCAAAATAGCCCTATAAAACCCAAGGACACTGGGCAGAATAGAGATAGAGGGGGTGGTGGTGGGGGAGGTGGCAAAGAAGCAGGTGGTAGTGGCAAAGTTGTAGATAGGGGTGTTGTGGGAATGGATGTCTCCGTCAGTCTGAAGAGACTAAAGCCTGTCGTCGCTAATGAGGACATAGGTGGAGGCATCGGTAAAAAGAAGGCTATCAAGCTCGATCACCAATGATGGCAGCACCGACTTCGTTGACGCTGGCCAGTATTAATGTCCCCAGCGTGAAATCTAATGTGGCTAGATATACAGCGTTTGATTTTTTTCAGTCGTGTTGAAGCTGATGTTTTCTTTTTGCAAGAGACTAGGTTGACGGATCAGGAAGAAATGAGGAAGGCAAGGAGGGAATGGCGAGGAGGGCCTTCTTACTGGTCTCTTGCTGCCGAGCCATATTCCAGGGTGGCGGTTCTTTTTACCGCCGAGGTTGAATGCAGATGGGTGATCGAGCTCGAAATGGGGAGGTGTCTGATCTTAGATGTCCTCATGAAGGGACAGGATCTCAGGCTCATAAACACCTATGCTCCTCAGACCATGTGGGAAAGGAAAAGTCTCTTTATGAGGGTTAAGCATTTCCTTTTTACGAGTTGGCAAATCATCTTTGGCGGAGATTTCAATACCGTCACGAGATCTCAGGATAGGGGAAGTGCCCGAGGTGTTACTCATGATGGCGTTGTACTTAATAGAATTGTTAGTGAGGCTCGTCTGGAGGATGTCCACATCAGGCACACCCCAGACCACAGAGAGTTCACGTATCAGAGAGGTCGAGAGAGTAGGATCTAGACTAGAGAGGTTTGAGTTGAAGGGGGAGACTGTCTCGTCACCGTTATAGGTGGTAGAGGTAGAGTTCTCTGATCACTGTATGATTTTATTTTCTTTGAATGTTGCAGAGACTCCCCTTATGGGAAGAGGTTATTGGAGGCTTAATTTGTCACTCCTGGAAGAAGCGGAGATTAGACAATCTTTTGAGGATTTCCTGCAGAGTCAGATTCCTTTACTGGGCTTATGTAATAGTAAGTCAGAGTGGTGGGAAATATTTAAGGAAAGGGCAGCGGGTTTTTCCGCTATACCTCTAACCTCAGAAGCTTGAACAGGTACCACCTGTATCAGAGCCTGAGGAGAAAACTCGAACATTTAGTCTCGACTGGAGGTGACCGTGATGAGGTCTCCAGAGTAAAAACCTTGCTTAAAGGATGTCAGTACGACCGACACACATCCTTAGTATTCGAAAGGGACTTTGGCAGGTACCGCTCCCCCAGCCCTTACAAGAACTGTAGGATGTCGGTTGTTAGTAAAATAGTAACGGGCCTAATGGATAGTACAGGATCTCTGAGGAAGTCCAGTTCAGACATCTTGGAAATTGTTAGGTCATTCTACTCTCATCTTTTGGGCAAGAGACAGTTAAATCAAGACAAATGTTTGGCTTTTCTGGCTGAGAGCATTCCCGAGCCAGGAGTAAACCTCTCTTTTGAGGATTTGACAGGTATGATCAGAGAGGAGGAAGTAGAGGGAGCTATTGACGGCTTAGCTCTCAAGAAGGCCCCTGGTCCAGATGGTCTATCATCTGAGTTTTATAGGACCTTTAAGGGCATTTTGGCTTCCCTCTTGACTGAGGTCATAAATGAGTGCTTCTCCTCCGGTCTTCTGCCCAGGTCAAAGAGGAGGTCAGCTCGGATCATTCTGTCAAAGGGTAAGGACCCGTCCCGCATTGAGAATTGGCATCCCATAACGCTGCTCATTGTGGACAGAAAGATCCTGGCAAAAGTGCTCTTTAATAGACTGATAAAATTTACCTCTGTGCTCCTTTCTTCAGCACAGCACTGTTTCGTTCTCAGTCACAGCACCGTTAGTGCGGTCCTCGGTGTCAGGGAGACCGTGGAGCGGGGCAGGGTGGGTCAATGGAAGGGGTTCACACTATCCCTAGATCAGGCAAAAGCCTTTGATCGAGTTAACCATGAGTATCTCTGGTCCACTCTCCTGAGAAATGGTCTGCCGGGGCAGTTTGTAAAGGGGCTGAGAGCTTTCCACGTAAACAGTTGGATTGGTCGGCCTTTTGAGGTAGGTTCTGGTGTGTATCAAGGTCTGTCCTCTGAGCCCCTTGCTAAATGTGTTTGCGATCGACCCCTTCCTTCGAAGGCAAGATCGTGGACCGTTGGTAGGGCTGAGGATGGGTCTTTGGGCTTTGGCACCCTCCTTAAGGGTCGTAGTCTATGCGGACAACGTCACTCTGTTTGTCTCTTCCTTGGAGGAGACGATTGGGTATGTCGGAATTTAAAGTACCAGAGCATCCGGGTAAAAGTTAAATTCGAAAAAAAAGTGTGAAACCCTTTTGGCGGGGAGCAGAAAAACCCAAATTTTTGGTCCCCCGGGGACACCATCTCGTGAAAAAGGGACAACAATTAAAACGGGGGCATTAAATTGGGCCCATGGGATTACCGAAAAAACTGGGGGACAGGGCTAAAAAATCTGCTCAAAAAGTGGCCCGTGGGGGGGTTTCTTTAACCCTTAGGAGAGGGGGACTTGATCAAAACTTTCCTGCTCCCGTTATTCTCTTTTTTGGGCATTATGCATTTTGGGGGTTTTTTTCTGGGTAGGGATCTATAATCGGGTCTTCAGATGTTATGGGGAACAGACTAAACCTGATCAAAAGCGGGGGGACTACCAACGGGAGACTAGGGGGTTAGGTAGGAAAAGTCCGTGGTATTTCTACAAATACCTTTAATTAAGATCAAAACCCCCCTTTGGGAGGGGGGTTCTCCTCTTGGTTTGCCCCGTGGGGAAAATGTTTCAGTTCCACTTCAGGCATGGGGAGTCAGGAGGTTGTGGGGGGTTTTCCCGCGTGTCAGGCAAATACTTCCCCCCTTTAAATTTTGCAGACTCTGAAAGAAAACCACCGATGGGGTCTGGGAATGACAAAAAAAGACCCTGGCCGGGAAATTCCCCTGGACAAGAGGGGGGTTTACCATTATCAGAGTCCGTTGGGTGTCAAAGATTTCCCAGGCCGGGATCTGAGGATACTTTTAATTTTTTATTAAAATTTATTTAGGACCCCGCAAAAAATTTGGGGGAAACAACTTGGGTTTGCTTCCTGGAAACCTTTGGGGGGGGGGGGGGGAAACAATTTTGAATTTTTTTAAACTCCGAGACAGATGTTGCCCTCAGGAAAAAAGTGTAACAATGTCCCTACTTTGCAGAGGTTATAAAAGGGGTGGGCGCTTCCAATTGGGCCGTTTGGCAAGCCTCTCCTCGCGGAAGTGGGTATCGAACATTCAAACACCCTGGTGTAGGGACCCATGCATTTTTTTTTAGTTAGTTCAGGTTAGGTATCACCTTGGTGTGCTCGTGTTATTGCGACCGACAAAAAATTTTCCCAGGAAAACAGTGGTTAGGCACAACATGGACGATCTAGTGAAGGTACATTCTCTGGAGTTTGGGAGGTTGGGGGCCATGGGGGAATCGAGCCTTTTTAAAGGGGTTTGTCCTAGGGGGTTTCCCTGATCTTTCGCCCCTCTGGTGGGGGGCAAAATTCTTACGTAATTTTTTTTTTTTGTTTTAATAGTTACAGTGGAAGCTTCGAAACCAACCAAGCCTTCAGGGAAAAGACTGGGGTGGGGGGGGGGGGAAAGGTCATTTAGATAGGTTGGGTGGTGGTCTGCAAGGGGGGAGTGAGGAATGAGTCTGGCTCCATCTTCATTGAACTTGTGGGAACCAGAACTAGGGAAAAGGGAAAACTGTGGGGTTAGGTGGAGGAAATTTTTAAAGGAGGGTTATATGGTCAATGTATATTTATAAGGGGATATAAGGGTTAGGGGTGTAAATTAGATTAGGGTGGGCAAGGCAGGAAATAGATTAGATGGTAAAATAAATGATATTGGTTAGATGTATTGTTGGAGGGGGGCTTGGACCTCCGGGTTTAGGTTCGGGGAAAGTTATTGAAATATTTGGTTGAAATGGGTTGGGGTTTTTTTTTTAAAAAAAAAAATTTTGTTATAAATATCCCACATATAATACTCCAGTTTAAATAATTGTTATAATTTATAAATTTTTAAAAAAATTTTGTATTTAAAATATTTGTGTATAATATAATTTTATTTATTTTATTTTTTTTTTTTTATTTTTTATTTTAGTTTTTTAAAAAAACCCTCCATTTTAAATACATCAAGTATTTTTACACTCCCATTTATATGTATGTTTAATCCAAACCCTTTTTTTATAATCATCCAGAATAACCCCCCAAATTAAAAATTTACCTACAGTAATAAATACAGTATATTGTGAGGGGTCAGCAAAAGGAAAAGTACGGCGAAAGGGGTTTTAGTCCAAAATAAAGATATTTTATTTAACGTCCCGGTTAAACACAAATTCACGGGCCAAAGCATAAACTAAACCTTTACAGCAAAAAAGTTCTTGCTTCGGGAAATAGCATGCAGTAAAAAAGCTCCCCAATGGAATGGCTCCCTTCAGGTCCACACACCTAAGCTCGGGGCAGTACACGTTCCTAGTTGCGGTCCAGAAAACCCCCCCCCACTTCCTGCCCCAGCTCCCTTTTTATTTGGCTGGTAAACCTGGCTGGGTTTTTGGAGCACCGTCCCACCAAACTCTTGGCCGCCAAAAAAAAAACGACCAATACTAATAAAAAAACTTGCTAAACAGCAATATTAAAAGGGGGCATTATCAAAGGTTTTTTTTATCACCGAGGGGCCAGCCACCTGGTGATAAAAACCTCCCATCTATGAGGGAACCCTGACCTTCCTACATACCCCCCCCCCTCCCCCAAAGAAAGGGGGTTTGGGGCACCTTTCCCACCATAAAATGTCCCTTTTAAAGGGATGTGCATTTCCCTCATTTTGCCCCCGGCCTGGTTCCCCGAGAACCCGAAATCCCGCAAGGCTAAGAACCACCGATTACCCAGTATTGTTTCCCCCTTTTTCCCCTCGCATCCACTTCAAGGGAGGGGTCCCATACAATTGAACTTCCCCCCCTAACAGGTAGTAACGAGGGGGTCAAGGCCCCTTAATCGCTGACACTCCTTTTCTATTTTTTAAAATTCTCTCGGGAGGGGGTAATTTTCGGGCTAGGGGAAACTACCGGGTTTTCCCCCCCATTGATCTTTGGGAAGACCGCCCCCCGCCCCCCATTGATGCTCCGGGGCTGAAAAAATGAATTCTCTAGAAAGTTTAGGGGCTACTAGGACAGGTTGCTTTCACAGGGGCCCTTTAGCTCTAGAAAAAACCCGCTCAGCTTTTCCCGGGGGCCACTTCACCATGGCCATTTTTTTGCCTTTAGTAGGGGCAGGAGGGGGACTGCCCCAAATTTTTCAAAGTTAGGGACGAAAACTCCCAAAATAGCCCAAAAAAAACCCAAGAAGGGGCCCTACCTGCTTTTTGGAAAGGACGTGGCCGTTCTGGTGGCCTTACCTTGTTTTTTTTGGGCCCTTTATCTCTCCCCTTTTACATCCCCAGGTACCTGGCTTCATCCCCCCTGGCACCTTTCGTGGTTTACCGTAAACCCCCCCCTTTAAAAGCTTTTTGGACCCTTGGGGCCTTTGTGCAGATGCCTAACTCGGGTATTTATAATATTCATCTGGGGGGCCGCGCTCTTCCTTTTGGGGCGTAAAATATAGTCCATGGCACTTTGGAAATGGAGGGGCTCCCTGCAACCCCCAAAAACATGGGACATATTTGGGACACCCTTGGGTTGGAGAAGGCCGTCCTTTTTTCCCCCGCTTCCTTGGGGTAGGGGATTTGCCCCGTACCCCATCTAAAGGGGCCAAGGGGTGATGTACTGGCCCGGTCCAATCTCTCAATTAGTTCATCACCCGAGGCATGGGTTAGGCATCAAACTTGGAGACTTTGTTGAGCTTGCGGTAATCGTTGCAAAACCTCCATTCCCCATTCAGTTTGGGAAATAGCCTACGGCTCGACCACCCACTCTTGGACTCCCCTATCCCCCCAATCTATCATCCTTTTGACCTCCTGGGGCCCCATTTTCGACGGGCTTCAGAATCCTGTAGGGGTTTAAAAAACCTGACCCCGAAATAAAAAGAAAAATTGCTCACAGCAAATACTGTTGCTGCATTATACTAGGGGTTTTTTTTATCACCGAGGGCCCGCCCCTTGGGGATAATACCTCCCCTTATGGCAAACCTCTGACCTTCCTACAATATATACCTACATTATATAAATACAGTATTATATAATTATATATATATATATATATTTAAAACCACCACACTATATATACACATTCAGTATATACACTCCAGAATATAATATATATTATTAAATTTATATAGAAAAAACAAACAAAAAGCAAGAAATGTTTAGTTAAACCCCCCAGTAGTTGCAAGTGTTTCCAGTAGTCTTATGCTCGTCCGTGGGAGTTTCCCCTGGGTTGATAGTTAAAAATATATTGCAAGAGGCCAGCATCAAACGATATAGGCTGGGAAGGGCTTTGTGCAGCTGTAGTTTGAACTTTTAAAACTTATTCAATTCCATAAATTAAATACCCCGGTTTTTTGGGTTTTATCATAAAAACCATTGAATCTGAAATTTACACATAATAGGGAAAACTAAAATTGATTTTCTGGATATCGTTTAAGGGATCTCCCCATCATAAAAAAATTTGTGTTAAACCATACCAAGCCCCCTCACAAAAAAACCTAGATTTCAAAATCATGCCATTGAACGAATCAGAAATCCCTACTGGGGAATTAATACGTATAAAAAGGAACTGCAGTAAACAACAGGCATTCAAAATACAACAGGAGGTAGTGTTAAACAAATTGAGATTACGAGGATACTCAGAGAAAATATTAAATGATAGTAAAAACAAGGTGGAAAAAATCTCTAGAACACAATTAATAAGTGAAAAACAAAATATAACCCCGAAAATATTTCAAGGTGTTACGTTTAGCACTACATACTCCCCCCAATATCATCAGATTCTGGAAATTATTAAAAAATATTTACCTATGTTCTAAGCTGACCACAGATTACGGGAGATAGTACAGAGGGGGGTTAGATTTGTATCCAAAAAAGGGTCCAAAAATGGAAAACATATCCCAAGCTTTTTACCGTATGCTGACAACGAAAAAGAAAAAATCTGGTAAAAGTGTAAGGATCCTAAATTCGGACGGGGCACCTGTTTAATTCGGTTTAATGGATATCGGGGGGGAATTTAGATTTTGGGCACCAATAAAGAAATAAAAATCCTTATAAATTGTTAAACCAATCTAAAAAGAATGTTTTTTCTAATTCCTCACACGTTGTAGTCTCGCGTTAGGAGTACCCTTTCTTTAGACTCCCCAAATTTTTGCTACAAACACCCTTCAGGCTGTATAGACAAAAGTATCTTTATTCCTTTATAAAGGTGTATAAGAAACAAGTTCAAAGACGAAAAAACCCCTTTGGCAATGAAAAAAAAAGAACGTGGGAGTACTTTGCTGTTTAAATGCTCCTTTAGAAGACTGTGAAGTCCTTAATAACTTTTAGAAGCCGATCGTTGGGAGGGCAGCCCGTGCCGCCAGCAGTAGCGACGTTTCGGGGACCGCTTCCTTTCTCAAGCATGTTTTGAGGGACGTATCCCTTTTTTAACCTGCCAGAAATCGACAAGTGTTATGTTTCTCTACAATACTAAAAATATAAAAAAAAACAATAGATACTAGGTACTTAGAAACAGGGGAACAGGGGGGAACATCACGTTGTAAAACTATTAAAGATAGCAACGTAAATCAAGGATTTTTTAACCCTTTGGGCGCAATTGTATCCAATGTTGCAATCCAATAGGCTTCTCTTTACAATAGCCTCGTTCTATTCTGATTAGCATCTAACGTGTTAATTTGTTCAAGTACACACCAACGTAGATCGCAAATGTTATGTCGGTACTCATTAAAGTGCTTAGCGACTGTTGTTTCAGCAAATTTTACTGATGTATCCTGAACATCTTGTTTATTTTTGAAACTTCTAATAGCACTTTTGTGTTCTCCTATCCTGACTTTTACTTGGTGGCTAGTCTGACCTATATAGCATTTGCTACATGGACATGTTAGCATGTATATTACATTGTTGCTAGTGCTAATAGCGGAACAGTTGTTGCACGATAAGCAAGGATATGTTCCATTGCGTCTAGTGCGTAAGAATTGTTGTTTGGAAACTTGCATAGGGCGTATGTTTGAGTGTATGAGACTAGAGATGGGCGAATTGATTCTAACGAAGTGGAATTCGTTTAGAATTTCAGGAAAAAATTCGGTTCGGGAAAGAAGTCCCAACTTTGGGTACTTCGGGTGAACAAAATTTGCTTTTTGTTTATAAAAGGCTGAAAGCACATGGCCTCCCTGGGGCAAAGCACTCTGGGAGGAAAGAGGGCATTGCCGAAATGACATGTGCAAGTTGAAGCCAATAAAGAACCTGCGGGTTTGTGAGTCACCCCCCACTATATAAGTCCGGGCGTGACGCGGGGGAGCTCACACTCCTCTACGGGTGCTCATGGGGGAAAGGGTCCCTGCCGCGGTATAGCTTTACTGAAAAAAGGGTTTTTTTAATATACGATTTCTGTGGGGTGTCTCAGCTTGTCTCAGGGGGACCGTTCTTTTAAAGTTTTTAATTTTAAATTTTTTTTTGGGGGTTTTGGGACTGAAACCCCCGGGGGTTGCACCCCACTGCAGCTGCTATCCCATTCAATACCCCAAGGGGGATCTAAGCCATTTTCCGTTGTTTTCATTTTAAAGAAACGGTTTTTACAATAAAAATTCCCATTTTTCTTTTTTGGCTGCTCAATTCTTTTGGGCAATTTACTTTCCGGGGTTTAATTAAGCGTTATTTTGCTGGTGTGCTGCCCCCAAAAAACCCCGTTTTTTTCAACCCCCAAAATATATACTTTTTTCCCTGCCCCCCAAATTTCACAAGAAAGGTTTTTTACAACTGATCTTTGTTGTTTGGAGTAGAAAAAAAATTTTTGTAACACGCTACAAAGCTAAAATTTGTGGGGCTAAATTTTCTTTGGCGAAATTTTCAAAACGGGTTTTTAAAATTAAGCCTTTGTTTTTGCGGTGTGTGAAAAAAAAAAAAACCGTTTTTTTTCAACCCCAAAATATATAAAATTTTTTCCTGAAACCTAATTCCAAGAAAATTTTTAAATTTTCAACTGTATCTTTTTGTTGTGTGGCGTAGAAAAAAAAAACGCAATTTTTAACACCTACAAAAGGGGCTATAGTTTTTTGCGGCTCAATTTTTTTGGGCCCGAAATTTTAAACATCCGGGGGTTAATTAAGCTTTTTGTTTTTGGTGGTGGGGTTGACCCAAAGAAACCGTTTTTTTTTCAAAGCCAAAAATATACTTTTTTTCCTGTAGCCAAAATTCATGTCTAAAAAGGTTTAAATTAAACCCTGTTTGTGCTTTTCCCATTTTTAAAACACACGGTTTTTTTAAAAACCCGGACACAACAAAGTAAATTTTTTTCCGGGCCATTTGGGGAGGGGAAAATTTTACCCAAGGGTTCCCCAAAAGCTTGTTGTTTGGGTTTCCCAGTTGGAGTAAAAACAGGGTGAATTTTTAATTCATATTCAATATCATCATCAAACATTTGGTCTGTACCATTTTAGAACAAATAGTATGTCAGACAGAGGGTGGCAGGCTCTGCACCTGCGAGTGGGCAGTGGCCACAAACATCCTGGAACGGGCCCCAGGTCGAAAGCCAAAAGAAAGGGGGAAACGGTCGCAGCGGGGTTCACTCGGTTAGGCCACAACTGCCGCTGTCATCTAGGGGGGCCCGGTTTTGGGTTCAGAACCCAAGGGTTTTTTGATTGGTTAAATTAGGCCCAATCCTCTTCCTCCCAGATGACATCTGAAAAGCCCCAGCCAAGGTCGGGGGGAAAACCTCGGGCCCAAAAACCTTATTTTTGGGGCTTTGGGCCCGGGAGCGGGTCAGCGGCCCTCACCTGCCCCTCAGCCCGCCCTGCCCCACCCGGGGTTCCCTCAGCCAAGATCTACAAATGGGGTTTTGGGCCTCAGCGCTACTATATAGCGGGGATGAACAATTTGAGGAGGGGCATCAGCAGCTATTGGGCAGCGAAAAAAAAGGGGGCCAATATCCCCGGGGCTTTCTTCCCAGTAGGCGGTAAAGTATAGATGGGGAGAGTGGCATGGGGGGTCGTGCGTGAGAGGCACCCCTCGGGCAAAACCAAAAACCGGGGGTTGAGGACAAAAAAAAAAAAAGTGAGGGATAAAACAAAAATTTAGATGATGATGTACCGACCCCCTTGGGAAAACCCCGGGTTTGAGGAAAGGGGCTTAAATCTTTCATCAGGAAAAGGAGGGCGCCCGCTTGCCGTCGGGCCCAGCAGCGCAGCCAGCAATTTTGGGTCCGGTGGCGTGAGTCAGCAGGATTGCAGAAAGTGTGAGGTAAGGACCCAAAGGGCCACGGGGAAAAAAATCCCGCTTCGCAGGTCCAAAAAAGGCCCGTAGCCACGGGGCTCAGCGAGGCAGCGGGGGGCGAAGTCACCCAGGGTGGAGCTTTTGGCGGTAAAATCCGATACTCCCCCCCCCCCCCCCCGGGTGTGGCAGTTCTTTGCTAAGCCCACTGGAGGGGGCCGGGGAATATGGGTATATGGGGTTTTCTGGGGGCAGAAAGTAAAGGGTTTGGCCAGGGAGCAAACTTTGGCACCAGGGCCCGCGTCAACCCCCATGCAGCGTAAACCATCCGGTGGCCTGGGAAAACGTGGCTAAGATTTGGTGGTTTTTTCCTCCCGGCCGCAGAAACCAGCACAGCAGCAGCGCCCGGGTGGCACGCATCCCCTTGCAGCCAGTCAAGGCTCCCCCACCTCTGCCAAAGGGACCCTTTTTTCCTTTTTGACATCTTTCCCCCTTTCCAGATGCCCCTGTTTCCTCGCTACTCAGGGGCGCCAGCATCGTTCAGCGAGGGTTTGAAAAGAGAAAAACAGTAGGGCGCCCCCAAACCTTTCCTAAGGTTGCACCCAGCGGGACCGTGCTCCTGCCCAAAGTTGTTTGGTTTTTTGGCAGTCCCCCCCTTTTCCCAAATGGTGGACTCTGCCCCATTCAGAAAAATAAGGGCCCTTGTGCCGACCGAGTGGAGATTCCAAGCCGTAATTTTTTTTTCCCAAAAAGGGCATTTCCCAAAGCACTTCAAAAAATTAATGTAAACAAAAGGTGGGTCGCCCTTGACGTAACGGTTTTTTTTTTTTCCAAAGGTTGCACGGCAGCGGGAAACCCCGGGGAGCTATAACTACGGTCGGGGCCCCGGGACATGCCCCTTTAGGGCCCAAATGGGTAAATGGTTTTCCTGCCCGGGCCCCCAAACCCAACTTGGACAGGAGCCCGCCCGTTTTTCCCTCCACGTTGTAAAACCCTGCTGCACCTGCGCCAATTTTTTGGGCCTCCTCCTCCTCCACCCCACCACCCCCATCCGCCTCCACAATTACCCCTCCATAAAACCAAATGTGTAGGGCAAAGGGGTGTCAGGGAAAGTTCTAAAAACCTGGCTTGCCTGGGCAACGAAGTCACCAGGGGGGGAATTTGTTTTCCGCTTTCATGCACCCAAGAAATCGTTGTGTGGTTTTTCCCCCTTCCAAAACTCAAATGGGAACCAGGGTGAGGGGAACAATGGGGGGGGAACATGGTGCCCGCCGCCCCCGAGGAGGGTTGGCCCCAATGCGCCCTCCCTTTGGCCAACGGGGTTAAATTTGGGTTTGTTAAAAAGTTTCCTGAAGTTTCCACTGATCTTCAAAAACTTTCCCGGGAAAATGGCCGGGAAACTGTGAATTCACTTTACCCATTCGTACAAAGCCTCCTCGAGTTTCCCAAGCGGCAGAAGGGCCCCTTCCCCCCAAACACACTCTATTGCGATGTTTCCACCCGCTGGAATTCCAGCCCGCCCCAAAATTTGGACCGAACCCGTATGAACAGAGAAAGGCCCTTAACGATTTTTTGATGATCCCCGGCAGAAAAAAAAGTACTCCCTGGGGTTAAAAAATTTGATGTCAGCCAGTGGCAGCTCATGCGTGAAAACCCGCCGTTTGTTGAGGCCATTCGAGGAGGCGACGTTTTTTTGGGCAGCGCCAGGGCTACCGGGGTGAATTTAAAGTCATTTTCCCCCCCGCTTTTTGTTCCCCGGGAAAAGATCTGAAAAATCTGTTGGGGAGGGGGCGGAGACGTGGCGACTACATCTCGTGGGCCCCAAAAGGGGTCCGGTGGGGGATGAAATGGGGAGGAGGAGGCATTGGAGGAAAAAGCATTGTCTGGTGGGAAATGAGTGGAAATTTTTACCCAGGGGACAAGAAGAGGGGCAGGACAGCTGGAAAGGGGGTTGGGTAGAGTTTAGGGAAAACGAGCGAAGAACCCCCAAAGCATCGTGGGAGTATAACAGTTAAATGGAGGCAGGGGGCCCCCCCGGAGTCACTTGTGCAGATGGCCCCCCAGCTTTCTTTTTTTTGCCTGGGTAGTGACAGCCGAAAAGTTTAGCTTCCCGGGAGAGGATTATTTTGGGTCTCCACCCTATTGGAACCCCCCGCCCACCCCGGGCCCAAAAAAGGGAGCCTTTTCCCCCCTATTGAGAGGGGAAAACAAAAATCAAATACTATAGGGGGAAAACCCCGTAATCAGTTTTGGCCCCTGCCCAAGTGGGCATCGTTTCCCCCCTTGACAGGTCTGACCGGGGGGGTTTCCCCACGCCCCGTACTTCTGGGCCCCGGCTGCTGGGGGAAGGTGGGGGGGGGAGGAGCACTACCAGCTCCCTCAAATAGTGACCTTTAATTCCCGGGGTCACTGTGGGCACTTTTCCCTTTACCCCCCCTAGTGGGAGGGCATCGCCAGCAAACGCAGCAGGAAACCCGGAGCGGTCCCCAAAACCCAAAAAGGTTGTGGCCCCACTTGGACAGCCCCTCTGCCACCCCAGTTAGGAAAATTCCCGCGGGGCCATGGGGAGCCAAAAATGGATGTGGGGGCCCCCAACTTGCCGGTTTTGCAGTGGAGGGAAACGGGGCCTGCCCGGGGCCCGTAGTGTGGATCCCGAGCGGGGGTTCAGTAGCAGGGGGGGGGGCCCCCGCTTAACCCCCAAAGGGAAAACCCCTTTTTCCAAGGGGTGTTGGGGGAATTTGTGGGAACGGGGTCCCAAAAATTTTTTAAATTTTTTTTTGCTTTTTTCTTTTTTCCCAAAAAAACAAATTTCCCCCCATTTCCAAGGGTTTTTCCCTAAACCAATGAAATTGGCGTATTGGGGGTTTAAACACCTGCCTCAGCCACATTCTGATCCGCCACCCCCCTGATTTCCCAACACTGCTGCCCCTTTTTCCCTCGCCTAAACCAAACCCCCCCTTTACCCCGGGACTGGTATTGCCACCCCCCTCAACACTCTGTTTATTTTTGGGGGCCTATGACCTCATTTCTGCTGCCTGTTTGCCGTGACAAACCCTCCCCCTGGGTCATTGTCCACTCTCTGCCCCCATTGTTTTTTTCCCCGCCGCCGTCACCTCAAATCCTGTCCCTTGTGCCACTCTTTGGCCTAATCCCTTTTTTTTCCACCTCCGAATTTTCATTTGCCCAAATGTCTGACCTCATGCTGCTGCCCGTCCCCCCCACTGGGTCATTTTTGCCCACCCTCGTTCAAAGCTGCTGCCCGCCGTGACCCCTTTTCCCCCTCTCATTTTTGCCACTCTGTGGGGTTTTCCCCCCTGTTTTGCCACCCCAGAATGTTTATTGTGCCCTCCCCGACCTCCCCTGCTGTGGCTGCCCGCCCTCCCCCTCCAAAGCCTTTTCACTAAAGTTGACCACCTGAGCGTTCAGCTTGTTTTTTTTCCCAATTTTTGCTGGCAATTCTTATCGGCTACATTCCCGGGTTTAAATTTTTTGGTTTAGTTTTTTCCCTCTTAAGTGGGCCCCGGGAATTTATGTGAAGGATTCAAGAGCGGGGGCAGTCCCTTGCGGGTCATACTAAAAAAACAAAATTGTATTTAAGGGCCAAAAACCCAAACTCCCTCTGCAATTTTTTGCATGGCACAACGTTCTTCGCACCCCGCAGGCTCTGTGCCCGCCCGGAAAAAGTTTCCCTTTTTTTTCGCGATTTGTCCCGAAAATAATTCAGACCGGGAAATTTTTTTTTGTCGGAAAATTCGGCGAAGTGAAAACCAAATTTGAATTTTTGGAAAAATTTTCCCCCCCTCTATTGAGCTATTACCTACCCGTTTTTAAACCCCCTTTATTTGATAAACCGTGGTTTGGGCCCTAAACAGATGGGCCCCAAAAATTGGGGTAAAATTGTAATTTGGGCCAGTTATGAAAATTGATGGCCCTTTTTGATGTTTTTAAAAGTGCTTGTCATATTTTTTAAATAAAATTGAATCTTTGGGTTATGTTTTTTGATTACTTTTACATTGGGGGAAATCCCAAATCTATCCTTCGCTCTTATTTTTCCAAACCATCTTTAAAATTTTTGTCTCATTTTTAACCACGTTTTTTACCCAAAAAAATTAAAATAATTTTTTGCATCCCTTTTTGGGCAAAACATATTAAAAGTCTGAGCAGATTTTGACGAGTCCCTTTTCATTTGACTTTTAGGAATACCAAAAAGAAGTTGAAGGTTCATAAAACTTGATCGATGGAGAATTTTTATTACGTTTTTGTGGGGTTTTGGGGTACAGCGTGGTAAGGGGAACCCTTTTGTTTAAAGGGGCTTTTATAATCTTAACCTCCAGGTATTTTTATTTCGGGGAATCTGTTTGTTTATGCTGAATTCGATGAGTAGGTGAAAGAGAATTGGATAAAAAGAAATTTATCCAATAATAAATTTTGACCCTGTTCCCCCAGAAAAATGACCCCGTCGAAACCTGCGTGCCAAAGTTTTATATAAGTGAAAAATGTGCAAAAAAGCACATGATTGTTTCAAAATTGATCATGAAAAAATTAGCTGCGCTAGGGCGACAGGGGAAGCCCCCTAAAGGGGCCTTGAATTTTTAAAAAAATAAACCCTTGTCCCAAAAAGAAAAAAGTTCCCTTTTGCACACAAAAGTCCAAAAAACCCTCATCAAAAAGTAATTTGGGCCCAATTTTTTAATTTTAAACCCCCTTTTTCATTAAGGTTTCTTAAAAAGCCAGTGCCCAAGGGTCCCTATTTGGTACCCTTAGTGTTTTAAAGTTTGATGTCAAGTGTACAGATAAATGTAACATCACTACACTCCATGGTTTGTATTTTATTAAGAAATTGTGTGGGATCTGTAAGACATGAAACTGGTACAGATAGGTTTGGAAATAAGAGCGAAGGATAGAGAGGAGTTTCTCCAACGTAAAATAGTCAAGAAACATAATCCAAGATTCAATTTTATTTCAAAATATGACAAGCACTCTAACGTCATAAGAAATGCCATCAATCATAACTGGCACTTATTACAATCTGATCCCAATTTTGGGCATCTGTTAGGGACAAACCACGGTTTATCTATAAACGGGGTAAAACTGTAGGCAATAGTCTCATACACTCAGACATACGCCCTATGCAAGTTTCCAAACAACAATTCTTACGCACTAGACGCAATGGAACATATCTAACTACTACTTTAGACACAAGCGCCAGGTGTTTCAGAGAACAAGCTGCACAAAGATCGTCAGAGGAAATCTCCTGCTGCAATCCTCTAATAGAAATAAAAAAGTGTACATAGATAAAAAAGACGATCGCGCTCTGTTCGCTGTATAAGGTGCCACCTTAATCACAAGCAGTCCCCAAATAATCAAAGTCCAAAATATGCACCCCCCATGCAAATAGTATAAAACAGTGTAAAACACACCTGTAATAGTGGAAATACTACAAATTCTATATGAACAGAGGATTTATACCAATATATCACTGCAAATAATAATCCCTGTTAAAACTTAACTTTTACTTATCTTTTTTTTTTTTTAAAAAATATTAATATCTAAACCCCTATACATTACCACTACATACCTAGATGTTTACACATACTGTGCACTATCTGCCAGTGGAGTAATCCCCCTTTGATAAAGAGCGGCTCCGCTTTATTGTCAGACAATGTCACTACTTTGCATGTATAACACCTTTAAATCCCAGCTATCCCGACGGCATTTCCCCATACAATTCTAGGGTTCATAAGGGGATTCTAAATTTCTCTCACTGTGGAAAAAGAATACGCTATATACAACGCATATATCATAACACATGTATTTTAAAATTAGATGAATAAACTGATACTTAGCTCAAGTGCTGCCGGGTTATAATGACGATAAATTCCCGCAGCACCTCCAGTCGTGGCACCAAGATAAGAGGGATACACCTGTAATAGTGCAAACCATTTCCCCCAGAGATTCTCACTGGGTGCTCACATCAGCCAGGAAACCTGCGCTAATCCAGGTTTCTGTCCACTTCAATCTTCATTGGTGGATTTTGTCCAGAATAATATTATTAAAAACATTACAAACAGTATGGTGTGTTCACCCTAATACCGCTCCGGCCGGCAGCTGCGGACCCCACACATAAGGCTAACAGACTAGAGTGACTCACAAAGGGGCTGGAGCTAACGAAAGCCAGAGCAGGCATACAAGACCTACCGTTTTCAGAGAATAACGATCTCCTTCATCGGGTATAATCCCTGGCTTAGTCGGGGCCCCTTATATCTGTTCCACACCCTGTTTGTTACAGATGATTTTACTTAAAAGAAAATCAAGAATACATTTCCCTAACCTTTAATATATTTCTACCTTCATAAAACAAAAAAATTTAAATTTCAATATAATAATGCTGCAATGAAAAACAACAATATGCACATTTATGTGCAAAGGATTTAAAACAATCACTGGAATGCTGTCCCCATTTAAAATCCCAAGGGAAAAAAGGAAAGAGGGGAGAGAGAAAGAAAGAAAAATTTCTCAGATTTTTTTTTTTTTTTTTTTTAACGAACAACCTTAAAACGCAAATAGTTTCAATATCTGAATTCAAACCATTTGGTATTTGTGAATTCAAATTGAAAATCCACCTTGTTTCTGCTCTGGACTTCTTGCTTTTTTAGTTCACCCTTTCGCCAGTCCAGTCTCACACTCTCGATGCCAAAAAAGACAGTATTTTCTAATGAACTTTGATGTAGAACTTTAAAGTGTTTTGATAATGGGTGCCCCCAGATAGCCTTTTCTTATTTTTGTATACATGCTCCCTCATGCGGGTGGCAAATGATCGTTTAGTTCTGCCCACATATTTTTTCCGCATGGGCACTTTATAGCATATATTATGCCTTTTGATTGACAGGTTATGAAGTGTTTTATTTCAAACCTTTCCATTCCATTAGAGAATTCTAACCATTTTGTTTTTACTACTCAATTACAGTTTTTTACAACCGAAAACATTTTCCGCATGGAAAAATCCTTTATGTGCTTCATTCACTCTGCCATTCCCAAAACTTATTATAACGTATAGTGGGGGCTAACATGTTTCCCAAGTTATGAGCTCTTTTAAAAACTACTTTGGGAACATCTGGTAAATATTCCCCCACCTTTTTAAATCCTGTTTCAGAAGATTCCAATGTTTTTTTATAATTCTTTGAAAATTATTGCTGTGATCATGATATTGAATCACAATCGGAAGTTTTAGTTACTTCCTCCGAAATTCCTATTTTTTCGGTATTCAGATTTTCTTTTCTTTTAAAAGTATATTTTAGGAAATGTTTTTATTTCATTTTGGTTTTTTCAACATTTTCCCCACAATATCCTCTAGCAATAAATTGCTTCAAAAGTCTGATGGATTCTTCCTCATAATGATGAACATTTGTACAATTTCTGCGTTTTCCGCAAGAATTGACTTTTGGGTATATTTGATAACCATCTAGTAAGATGGCAACTGGAGGATGGTATGAAGCTGTTGGTGTCAGTTTTTTTAGGGTTTAACTTTTTGTCTGTAGAATTTCTTGTTCTATGAATAGAAATTTCCAAGAAGTTTATAGCGGTTCAAACTTATTTCTGAATTAAATGTTAAAAAATCTTCAGTATTATTTATTTCCTCCAAAAACACATTTATTGATTCCAAAGATCCTTTCCAAATAAATAGAATTTCGTCTATAAACCTTTTACATAAGGCTATATTCTTCTCTCAGTTGGCCCCCTGGAAATATTGTCTTTTCCCTCCCCAACCACCTACATATAAATTGGCCCATAGCTAGGGGCAAATTTGGTCCCCATAGCTGTCCCCCAAGTTTGCAAAGGAAATATTGTCCATCATATATGAATAGTTGTGTTCCAATATAAAAGAGGCACATTCTACTATATAGTCTGTTCTGTATATCATTAAAGATGTTACTTTTCATCAAAAAATATTTCAAATTCTCACATCCCTTTAAATGTTGAATTGTTGTATAAAGAGAAGTGACATCTAATTTTTTACAAGTATAAGTTTTCTTTCCATTTTACTTTACTAATTTCATCTAAAATGTGAGTGGTATCTTTTAGATATGCGGGAAGCTTTTTTACAAAGGGGTTGTAGTTGGATATTAAATGTTTCAGACATGTTGGCTGTCAAACATCGATGCCCGAAATGATGGGTCTTCCTGGTGGTTATCTTGGTTTTTATGAATTTTGGGCGGGTTAATAAAATGCTGCTTCCTTGGAATTTTATTCCATATATAATTAAATTCTCTTTTATTAAGAACTCCTAATTCATATCCTTTAACACACAGATTATTTAATGATTTCAAATAAACTTCTGTTGGATCTGATTTCAATTTTTGATATGTGCGGGTGTCCGAAGAATATGCTGAGCTTCCTTGTCATATGATGACTGTTAGTATCACAATGCCCCCACCCTTATCTGCTGGACGTATGATTATATGATTGTTATCTTGGAGTGACTTAATGGCTTCCCTTTCTTTCTTAGTTAAATTTCTTTTTCGGTATTTATTAGATTTTTTAATTTTTTAGTTATTTTTCGAATTTTCCATGAAAAACTAAATTTTGAAACGTATCAAAGGCTTCCTGAATATTCATTCAAGGGTTGAAATTTTGATTTAGCTGTTAGAGTTGTATGTTTATACTGATTCAAATTAATATTTATATTAGAATTTATGTTTGTAAAAAGAATTTTCTTTATATTTTCTTTGCCCCAAATATCTTGTATTTCTTTTTTAATAAAGAATTTTTTTATAGCTTTAAATTTCGTAAAATATTTTTTATGCCTATATACGCATCAAACTTCAACTCAACACGATATACAGCGTATAAGAATTCACCTGGTTGTCCAGAACAGGCCGTCCAGCCTAAAACTATACTCTATCCAATCAGTAATCTGGAGCAACTATAGCACGTATTTACAGTTTATTTTCTTTATTTATTCACTTGTAATAAACTTGTAACATATTGCATTCAATGAAAACATGCTTGAAACGTGCTTGCAACATATATTTCGTTCACAAAGAACATATGCAGGAAAAAAACAATGGCATGAATTTTTTCTCACTATAACGGGGACTATAAACTTCCAAATACTCAAGTCCTTTACCGCACGCCTAGTAACCTGCAATATGTGTCAAAGAAACTTAGCTTTTTGTCGGAACGCCAATTCTCTCGCTCCGTTGTTCTGTTTGTAGCCTCTCCACTATACTCCTGATCCTCTCGTCAAACTGACGGGAAGGTTAGTGGGGCCTGCGCGACGTTTCAGGGCGTAAACCCCTTTCTCAAGCTCACCTTCCTTTTTCAACACGCGCTTTATATAGGGAAATCAACTTTCTATTAACTCTTTACTTTTCCCCAATTCACTTAAATAACCCTTTGCGCAGTGTTCACACTACAAATATGCATTCCATTTTACATTCCTCATTAAGGCCATTCGGACTAAAGGATTCCATTCTTGAAATCCAGTAAAACCTCCCTCTGCCCGCAGTTTCCTTTTTACATCTGCTGCATCGGTGCCCTCAACGTGTTCTAAAACGCACCACTTCAATTCACGAATGCTATGGGTTAAATTCAAAAAAATGTTTTGCAACCGATGTTTTCCCCAAATTTCTTTAGTTGTTTCTTCTTGCTTTTACCTGTTCTCACTTTAAACAGTCTGATGTGGGGAACGGTGCTCATTAAGTCTAACCTTGATCTGACAACTGGTCTGTCCAAACAATATACTTTACCGCAGGGGCACTTCAACATGTACAACCCCCATTCAACGTGTTACATGTGAAAAACCCCTGCTTTTGATTTTAAAACCCTTTGTAGGGTGACAGATGAATTCACCTTTTATTATTCCTCCGCAATTTTGACATCCTAGACATGGATAAGTACCTCTTTTTGTGGTACATAATACACTCTGTTTAGTTCTTTTAGGTTTTAAATCGGAATGTACCACCATGTTTCCAATAGTTTGTCCTCTACGATACACAAATCTAGGTTTATCCATGAATAGTTTGCCAAATTTTTGATCACATTGTAAAATCTTCCACCATTTCAGTATCGTGTTTTTGACCACTCCTGCATGATCATCATATACTGCAATGAAATCTATATGATCTTGTGTTCCTTGTATTTTCTTTTTATTTCTCAGTGTGTTTCTAGGTTGATTTCCTATCCCTTCTGCCACTTTTGTGATGTATTTTCTAGAATAACCCCTATCAACAAATCTTTCTATCATCAAATCTTTATTGATACTATATTCCTCATCTGAGGAACAAATTCTCCTAATACGAGTAAATTGTCCTTTAGGAATGCCTTTCATTACATTTGGAGCATGAAAACTATTTTGGTGCAATATGTTATTTTTATCCGTTATTTTCCTATAGAGGGTTGCTTCCAATTTATGATCTTTTTTCCATACTGTGACATCTAAAAAATTAATTTTAGTATGATCAATTGTGGCTGTAAATTTTAATAATGGATGGATGTTATTAATGTATTCATTGAATTTTCCCACGTCCTCTTCGCTACCTTTCCCTAACATAAAAATGTCGTCCACAAATCTTAACACAAGCCAATAAATTTGCTATATGGTCCATGGACGACATATTTAGTTTCTATATGTTCAACAAATATGTTGGCGAAACTGGGCGCGACCGGAGAACCCATAGAGGTACCTTGTCGCTGTAAATAGAATTCGTCCCCAAACCTAAAATAATTCTCACATAATATAACTTCTAACAGATTGATGAGGAATGATATTTTTCGATTGGTCAGATTTTTATCTCTTCTCAAATGTTCACTAACCACCTGAATGCCCTCTTCAGTTGGTATGTTCGTGTAAAGACTATTTATGTCTAGTGTGCACAGCAGTGTAATATTGCTGGCATCCACCTTTTCTATTTGTTCCAAAAATTATTTGTATCCCTTAGGCATCTAGGTAACTTCTTCACGATACCTTGTAGATGTTCGTCTACATAAGTGGCTATTGTTTGAAAGACAGACCCCACCCCTGACACTATGGGGCGTCCTGGTGGGTCTTCTAATGCCTTGTGAATCTTTGGAACCAAATAGAGAAGGGGAGCACGAGGGTGATCAACCGTAAGTAATTTCTTTTCTTTATTATCTATAATGCCTAATTCCTCAGCTTCATTCAGAATTTGATCTATTTTTATTTTGATGTTTTTTTGTTGGGTCTGAATTTACATGTTGATATACACCAGCATCTGCCAGCTGCCTTTTAGCTTCCTTAACATAATTACATCTGTCCATTAATACTATGGCCCCCCCCTTTTTCGGCTTTTTTATAATCACATTTCATCTTGTTGTAATTCTTTTAGGGCTTGTTGTTCTTTTTTTGTTACATTATATTTTTTATGTACTTTTAAACTACACCACTGATCTTTCACCTCTTTTTTTACTATTTGTTCAAACGTGTCTAGGGCCGAATTAGTAATTGTGGGATCAAAAGTACTTTTTCTGTAGATTTTACTAAATTTCTCTCTCTTCACAATACTTTTTTCACCAAATAACATACGTAACTTAATTTTACGGACAAAACGATAGAAATCCTTTTCATATTCAAAATATTCCAAGTTCTTATATGGAATAAAATTTAAGCCCTTATTCAGGGCAATCTTTGCCTCTTCTTTAAGTGGTTTGGAAGACAAATTAACAACCAAATCTTCTATTTCTTCTTTGCGGTCGCCTTCTTGCCTTTCTTTGCCTTGTCTTGGTTTTCTGACACTCCGCTTTTTATACTGTCCATTCTCTCTGCTTCCCCTAAAAAAGGTTTGGTCTGTCTGGGTCTTAAAATCATGCGTTTATCTTCTTCGGCTTCTTCTGATTCCGATGAGGTATTGACATTAGATTTCCGTCCAGCATAATTCCTCCTATACTGTCTTCTCTCTCTTGCCCAAGTATATACCTTATCTTGCATATAATCTCTGGTGTCCCTTTCGAATTTACGTAATTTCATGGTCATCATTTTTTCTTTTGCTTGCTGTAAACCAGAATTAATATCTTCCTGTATTTTAGTATACAATTCTGCCTGTGTTTCTTTTAATTCATTTTCAGTTTTCTGTATATCTTCTTGGATGGTAATTAACGCCATCAGGATATGCTGTACAGTCAGTAACATCAGGTCAAGTGAGTACCGATTACTTATTGCATTCCATTTTTCAACATAACTTTGATCATCTTTTAAGATGTCTAGGATGTCAAAATTGCGGAGGAATAATAAAAGGTGAATTCATCTGTCACCCTACAAAGGGATATAAAATTAAAAGCAGGGGTTTCTTCACATGTAACACGTTGAATGTGGTGTACATGTTGAAGTGCCCCTGCGGCAAAGCATATGTTGGACAGACCAGTCGTCAGATCAAGGTTAGACTTAATGAGCACCGTTCACACATCAGATTATTTAAAGTGAGACAAGGTGAAAGTAAGAAAGAACAAACTAAGAAATTTGGGGAAACATCGGTTGCAAAACATTTTTTTGAATTTAAGCATAGCATTAGTGAATTGAAGTGGTGCGTTTTAGAACAAGTGGAGGGCACCGATGAAGCAGATGTAAAAAGGAAACTGCTACAGAGGGAGGTTTACTGGATTTCAAGATTGGAATCCATTAGTCCGAATGGCCTTAATGAGGAATGTAAATGGAATGCATACTTGTAGTGTGAACACTGCGCAAAGGGTTACTTAAGTGAATTGAGGAAAGTAAAGAGTTAATAGAAAGTTGAGTTTACCTATATAAAGCGCAGATGTTGACAAGGAAGGTGAGCTTGAGAAAGGGGTACGCCCTGAAACGTCGCGCAGGCGCACTAACCTTCCCGTCAGATGACGAGAGGATCAGGAGTATAGTGGAGAGGCTACAAACAGAACAACGGAGCGAGAGAATTGGCGTTCCGACAAAAAGCTAAGTTTCTTTGACACATATTGCAGGTTACTAGGCGTGCGGTAAAGGACTTGAGTATTTGAAGATTATAGTCCCCGTTATAGTGAGAAACATTCATGCCATTGTTTGTTCCTGCATATGTTCATTGTGAACGAAATATGATGTTGCAAGCACGTTTCAAGCATGTTTTCATTGAATGCAATATGTTACAAGTTTATTACAAGTGAATAAATAAAGAAAATAAACTGTAAATACGTGCTATAGTTGCTCCAGATTACTGATTGGATAGAGTATATACGCATCAAAGCCATTAAATTGAGAGGAAGTAGCAAATTTTAGGCCTTTCTTTAACAATAGTTCTTCATATTTATTAAGTGTATATTTACTAAGGTTAAAGATTTTTTGATCGTCATTGCTATCTGCTATCACATTATTTTCTTTTTTGTTGATTAACTTGTTCTTTTTGGAGATTTTACTTCCCCTTGTCCCTCTTTTTGTTTTCTTCCTACTCTGAAAAAATCCTGTTTTGTTTTTATTTGTCGGCCCACATCATTTCCTAATTTTCCATTTTTCTTTTTATTATTACTGTCTCTCCTAGTTTCCTTTTTATTGACATTTATATTTTTCTTTACATTTTTTGAGGAACTTTTAGAATTAATACTGTGATTATTCCCAGTATTTTTGTTTTTAGTTTTATTCATTATAGTTTCCCATTTATTTTCCCTAACATCATGTGGATACTCTATCATTTCCTCTGATTCAGTGGTTGTCTCCATTTCTGGATTTTGATTGCACTCCAGAATTTCTTCTGGACTCTCATCAATTATCGATAATCCCTCCGAGTTATCTGAAATACTTTCCAGTCCTTGGTATCTGTTATGAATAGATATATCTATTTCTCGAATATCCTCTATGTTTGTATATGATATGCAATTATTTGTGTTTGCTTTACTTTCCTCCGTGATGTTTTTCCTTTGTTTATTATTAATCATTATTATAGGGGATAAGGGAATCCTATTTGATAAAGAGTCAGCTACACTGTCGACCCTCCTTTCAGGTAATTCTGATCTAATGGTTGAATTTGTATCTGTATCAAATGTGCTCCCCAAACACTCATCTATGACTTCAAAGGCTGATAAATTTACCATATGTTCATCTATTGTATTATTAATGTCAAATGGAATATTGTCTCGTTGAAATTTTTTAGACTTCTTTTCTATGATATCTCGCTCTTTTTGCTTAATGCGTGTACGAATATTATTACATAGAGTGTCTATTTCTCTCTGGCCTTTAAATTGTTTGAGTTTTTCAAAAAGTTCTAATATGTCTTTGTTGATTTTAATAAGATTATTTTGCCTCTTATCAATAATAAACTGTACGGTTTGAATGGAAAAATTGTGAAACATCCTGTCCCATTCTTGGGCAGTTATGCTGTCTCCAAAATCTCCAGCCATGGATTTATATACCACTAAGCCCTTTGGTATAGTGTTGTTACTGAGGTATCTTTCCAAAGATGCTACTTCCCATAGATCCCTCATTTCCATAGTAAGTAATTTCTCTAATCTCCGTAGATAATCTTTTCCTCTATTTAAATTTTGTTCCAAGTGGTTATCTCTACCTAGTTTAAAAAGTTGTTGAATATTCTGTATCCTTCCTTTTCGGTCCAGCCATAATTCGTTAGTAGACATATTTAAAAAGGGAAAAAAATACCAAATAGCTTTATCCAAAAACAGGGAGAAAAAGAAAAAAAAAAGAAGAAAAGAAAATATGCCACCAAATAGCTTTATCTAAAGCCACAGACTTTATACAAAAGGTCCAGTACACGGGCAGCTATTAATTGCTGGATGTAAATAAGTTTAGCGACAAAGACTAAGTACGTTTAACAGAAAGGCTGTAAGTACGTTTAACAGAAAGGCTGTAAATATGTTTAGCAGAAAGACAAAACAGAAACCCTAAGTCACTTTATCTTAAGCCACAGACTTATTACACAAGTGTAGGGGCGGTAATCAATTATGGGCTCTAAATACGTTTAGTAGAAAGGCTGTAAATATGTTGCAAAAAAGCTGTAAATATGTTTAGCAAAAAAGGCTGTAAATACGTTTAGCAGAAAGGCTGTAAATACGTTTAGCAGAAAGGCTGTAAATACGTTTAGCAAAAAGGCTGTAAATATGTCTAGCAGAAAGGCTGTAAATACGTTTAGCAGAAAGGCTGTAAATACGTTTAGCAAAAAGGCTGTAAATATGTCTAGCAGAAAGGCTGTAAATACGTCTAGCAGAAAGGCTGTAAATATGTCTAGCAGAAAGGCTGTAAATATGTCTAGCAGAAAGGCTGTAAGTAGGTTCAGCCTAAAGGTAAAACGGCAACATCAAGTTGCTTTATCTAAAGCCTCAAACTTTTTACACAAGGTCTAGTGTAAGGGCAGTAATAAATTGCAGCATGTAAATACGTTTATCATTAAAGAAAAACAGCGACACCAAATAGATTTACCCAAAGCCACAAAATTCATACCACACTGTTTGTATGTTTTTATATATTATTTCTGACAAATCCACCAACTGAAGATTGAAGTGGACAGAAACCTGGATTAGCGCGAGGTTCCTGGCTGATGTGAGCACCCAGTGGGAATCTCTGGGGAAGTGGTTGCACTATTACAGGTGTGTTTTACACTGTTTTATACTCTTTGCATGGGGGTTGCAATGGAACATATCCTTGCTTATCGTGCAACAACTGTTCCGCTATTATCAAAGGTTCAATAATAAAACATCCACACCAAGGATATGACATACCAATTAAAGGATACTTTAGTTGCACTAGCAACAATGTAATATACATGCTAACATGTCCATGTAGCAAATGCTATATAGGTCAGACCAGCCGCCAAGTAAAAGTCAGGATAGGAGAACACAAAAGTGCTATTAGAAGTTTCAAAAATAAAAAAGATGTTCAGGATACAGCAGTAAAATTTGCTGAAACAACAGTCGCTAAGCACTTTAATGAGTACCTACATAACATTTGCGATCTACGTTGGTGTGTACTTGAACAAATTAACACGTTAGATGCTATCAGAATAGAACAAAGCTATTACAAAGAGAAGCCTATTGGATTGCAACAATGGATGTAATTGCGCCCAAAGGGTTAAATGAATCCTTGAGCTTACGTTGCTATCTTTAACTAGTTTACTAACGTAGATGTTCTCCCCTGTTCCCCCTGTTCTCTAAGTACCTAGTATCTATTGTTTTTATGATATATATTAGTATTGTAAAGAAACATACACACCTATGCGATTTCTGGTAAGGTATAAAGAGGATGACGTGCCCTCACAACACATGCTTGAGAAAGGAAGGCGGTCCTTCCGAAACGTCGCGTCACTGCATGGCGGCACGGAGCTGCACTCCACAACGATCGGCTTCTAAAAGTTCATTACTGGACTATCACTAGTCTTCTAAAGGAGACACTTAACAGCTAAGTACTGCCACGTATACTTGTGTTTTCATTGCCTAAGGTGTTCGTCATTGAACTATGTTTCTTATACACCAGTTTATAAAGATGAAGTAAAGATACGTTTTGTCTATACAGCCTGAATGTGTGTTTGTAGTATATAAATTGCAACAGCAGATATGTAGTGTACTTAATTGCATGTAACACCTGCCAGCTACAATATGTCGGGTGTACAACTAGAACACTTAAAACTTAAAACACAGACACATGGCGACATAATATGTCTGCTGTTTCTAAACATTTTATTGAAATGCACGCTGGTAATACTACATCACTTAGTGTTAGAGGTATTGAGAGGATAATACCATCAAAGAGAGGAGGAAATTTAAGAGATAGACTTCTAAATGCCGAGGCTAGATGGATCTTTATACTGGGAACAAGACAACCACATGGGCTTAACATTAACTATGACATTTTATGTCATTATTAATTTCCTTTTCTTCTGTCAAAATAAAATACATAATTTGTACATATAACTATACAATTATAATATACTTTTCCAGCGCTAGCTCATTACATAATTTTTTTCTTTTTGTTTTTATTTTTATTACAACGTGTTGTGTTATTGCTATTGTTTTATGTATAACCAGACGGCTCTAGTGAGCAAGGAGTTAATGAATGTTTACTGATTGCTCACATGAGCTTTGACACCCTATATAACTCACAGTTGCAATGGCGAACACCAGACCATGAATAAGGTAGCATTACCGAAACGCGTCGGTCTGTCCTGACCTAGCGCTATCTAGCTGCGCTCCCTGATGCAGCGGTTGGTGCCTTCATTTGTACTTTGTTATATTACTTTTATGGAAATTGAATAAAGCTATTAAGTGTTAAACTACAGCTGCACAAGCCTCTTCCAGTCCTATACCTGTTTGATGCTGGCCTCTTGCAATATATCTTCATATGTATATATATATATATATATATATATATATATATATATATATATATTATATATATAGTATATATTATAATATTATATACACACCACTAGATATACCACCACATATTATATATATACACTCACAGTATATACATACACTCACAGTATATATATATATATATATATATATATATATATATACATACACAGTATATATATATATATATATACACACTCACAGTATATACAAACACTCACAGTATATGTATATATATATATACACTCACTATATATAAAAACACTCACAGTGTATATATATATACATATATACACTCACAGTATATATATATATATATATATATATATACACTGACAGTATGTACATACACTCACAGTATATTCATACACTCACAGTATATACATACACTCACAGTGTATATATATATATACATATACACTGACAGTATGTACATACACTCACATTATATTAATACACTCACAGTATATACATACACTCACAGTGTGTTTATATATATATATATATACACACTAACAGTATATACATACAATCACAATGTATATACACTCACAGTACATATATACACTCACAGTATATATATACACACACTCACAGTATATACATAAAGGATATATATATACACACACTCACATTACATATATACACTCACAGTATATACATACACTCACAGTATATACACTCACAGTATATATATATATATATATATACACATTCACAGTGTATATATATATATATACATACATATATATACACTCACAGTATATACATACACTCACAGTATATATGTATATATACACTCAGAACATATACATACACTCAGTGTATATATACATATACACTCACAGTATATACATACACTCACAGTATGTATATATATATATATATACTCAGTATATTCATACACTCACAGTATATACATACACTCACAGTGTATATATATATACACACACTAACAGTGTTACATACACTCACGTGTATATACATCTCAGTACATATATACACTACTAGTATATAAATACACTCCAGTATATATATACTCCCAGTATATTCATATATATATATATTATATAATATATATATAATATTTAATATATACACACACACACTCACAGTATATACATAAAGGATATATATAAAATATAAAATATATAATATATATATTATTACATCCACAGTATATACATACACTCCCCAGTATATACATAACACTCACGTTGTGTTATTATATACACACTAACAGTATATCATACACTCACAGTGTATATACACTCACAGTACATATATAACTCATAGTATTTGCATACACTCACAGTATATATATTCCAGTATATATTCATATTATATATATATATATATATATATATAATATATATATATAATATATATATAATAATATATATATTATATATATTATATATATATATTATAGTGTCCGCGCGACTGCAGGCAGTGCATTTTCCCTGCCACTAGGTGGAATACGGCAGTTACGGCTGCAGACGTGCCACCAAAAACCGGTTTTGGTGTGGGAAGGCAACTATTTGGCGTCAGTAACCATAGGTTACTGACACAGGTAGCTAGTATGGCTGCAATGCGGCTAGTAATGGGTTGCTTTTCCCGGGACGGCGATATCTTTGGGTGGGTTGCCGTCCCCACGTTCCAGGACGGGTTTTTGGAACAACCCTGGAGACCGATTAAAAGCCTGTCTCTCCAGGGAATCGGGGGGGCATGGCTGTTGCCAGAATCTGGAGCGGGCAAGTGGACTGAAGTGAGCCTTTGGCCCCCAAGAGGCTGAGAGAAGCCTGTCCAGTACATTGCACTGTGGCTGTGGTGCTTGGCGATAGGCCTTGACCACTAATAGAGAGGGCCTCTATTTTATGTTTAGTAAGTGCCCTGATGGCCTGAGGGTTTTGTTTATTCTGCTGTTTTGGATGCTGTACACCTGTGCTGCAATAAACAGGCGGAAGCCAGTTTGAAGAAGCCGTTGTCAGAGTGCCTTATGTTGGAGTGCCATCCGTTTGACCCAAGCGGCGATCCTGAGCTAAAGCACCCCCAGGACGGGCCTGGAGGGCATCCAGACGTGAGAGGAACGTTACATATGGTGGAGGTATGCTATGGGCATTATTGGCACTAACCGGCAAGATTGGCGCTACATAAGTTGGGCACAAGCTGATGTGTGCACAAAGGTTTGCAGAAAAAGGCTGCAGTTTGCATAGGACTGCTACAGTTTATGTGGGACTCCTGCAAGTTAGCTCTGTAGAGCAAGGATTGTCTGAAGGGAGACACACCCAAAGCAGTTTGTCTTTTTTTTGTTTGTGGAGAAAGACTGGCTCAGTGGTGCAGGAGACGGTCTCTGGAGAGATAGGAGACATACCCCAGTGTAGAGACTGTTGCTGCTTAGAAAGTTTCAGCTATGGATGACATATTCGAGCTGGTGCGCCGCATGACCACCCAGCCAGCTGTACCTGATCACTATAACCCACCAAAGCCCTGGTGGGAAGGTGTACAAAACTGTGGCTGGGGGGGGGGGGGGGGAGGTCTGGAAGCCAAAATGGCAAGAAAATGTCCAAACGGGGGAAAACCAAGTCTCTACTAGGCCTGGATTCTGTCATTACCAGAGTGCACCCAGACATTATCCCATTTGAGAAGGCCGAGCGCGACCAAAAGGGACCGACCTGATACTGCAGGAGGCAAGGTCCAGCTTCCAAAAAGCCATGTGTTCCTTACCTGCAGGGTTAAATCCTCACAGTGGAAGCAACAAAAGTTACATGGATGATGCCGTTGCCAGGGGCAACCAACCTTGTCAGCAGAGGGCACCCGCTATAGTCCAGAAAGAGGAGCGGTGTTGGAGGTACCACCAAGCAGGCAGCGGTGCAGCCGAGAGCTCTCTGACCAGGAGGCCAGAGAAGATGCAGTCCCAAGTCCGGGAGTCCCAGCGGTGTGGTGTCCTACCCTTGTTTGTCGGGGACTGGCTCCGGGAGGCCTCCAGGGGGTGCATGTGTGCCGCAGCCCTGCCAGTGGCACCCAGATTTGCATACGTTTTTTCAGAAATGGTTTTTTTGTGCAAAAAACATACGTTATTTCTCGGTGTACATTGATTTTAACCTATATGGGAAAAGGGAAAAGGGGGCTTTCCATTTGTGTTTCTGTCCCCGCCCACTCTCACAGGCTGTCATAAGAAGGGCAGCTTGCAGGTTGGGTGTTTTTTATTTTTTCTCTCTGAATAATGGAGGTCGGTTGACCCAGCGGGAGGCCTGATTGGCTCGATTGAGAGGTAAAGATAGGATAGGACTGCCCGATTTTGAGATCACGTTGAAAGTCGTGGGCAGCTTAAACATCTTTTGATCAAAATATGTGAACCGAGAGTCTCAAAGTTTTTTTCATGTAAGTCAGTAAACATGTCCCCACATAGCAAGGCAGAAGTAGTGGACTCCGGGATGGAGGAGTGTGTAAACAATATACCTGGATCTGGTGAGTTATGTGAGTTTAGTAGTGGGCCAGATGCAGGAGGGATCCTGACAGATGTTGAGAGTTCTTCGGTGGTGACAGGTGTAGGAGATAAGGAGGATGTGTCTCCAAGTGGTGATGCAGAAAGTGGGTTGGTAGACATCACAGAGAGGGGTGTGGGTTTAAACCCTCATGAAGGACAGGGGAGGATGAAGGAATCCTCAGACCCTAGTGATGGGCTTGGTAATGTAATGGTGACTGATGGATTGTCCATAGAAATGGAGATGGTCAGTAAGATAGACCAGGTTCCCTTTGAGAAGTTGCAGGCCGGTGTCCCAAGGCAAGAAGAGGGCCAAAACGCCATAGCTGAGAGGACCAGTGTAGAGATGTCTGGACAGTATGAGTGTTTAGCACCCAGTGTAGGTGACCTTGGGTTGGTGGTCGAGATTGCACCTGATATCCAGGAGGTCCAATGTGATGATGTCTGCGAAGTTGCAGAGCCTGGGTGCTGTATGCCTGCTGTTGAGAAAGGTAAACCAGCTAAGATGGTAAACAAAGGTCAAATACTTACTACCAAGGGTGATACCCATGTGATGGAAAGTGAAACATATGGCCCATACTTTGCCCATGTTGGCATATGTGAAGGTTGGGAACCCTCAGCAGAGCTTCATGGGCCAGTGACCGTAAAGGAACCAGTTGAGCCTCAGAGTCCGCATACGGTCAGTGCTTGCCAGGAGTCTGGTGATGGCGAAATGTATAGGCTATACTATGGTCCTGCAGATTCTGAGCTACTGGAGAGTGGAAAAAACAGTGATAAAAAAGTCTGTGAATATGTCCCATAGTTATGGTGAGTGCACTGGCTGGGTTTTGTTAGCATCAGATGTAAGGGAGTTATTGCCCTCAGATACAGGTACCTGGGAGAAGGTACTAAACCTGGATGGTATGTATGATTCTGGTGCTGTGCAGTTGGAAATTGGAGACCACAGGGCAGATGATAGCAGAAAAACAAGTGGGAAAATTCTGCATGTTGATGGGGAAAAAGAACTTCTACAGGCTGTGAAACCAGAGCATAGTTCCCCTGTGAGTATGGTTACCGCCTAGGAAAACATAGGGCAGGCTGACTTAGGTACAGTCGTACCCAAAGTTGGGGCTTTGACCCGGAGGGGGGTTTGTGCAGGGTGAGAAAGACCCACGGCCTTTTTCAAAAGGGGGGGTATGTGGCCAGCGACTGAAAGGGATCGCATGTTCCCGCCATTGGTGGAAACGGGAGTTAAAGGGTGCAGAGTGCCCCAAAAACCCGGTTTTGGTGTGGGGAAGGAAAATATTTGGCGTCAGTAAATTGGTTACTGCAAAAGGTAGCTAGATGGCTGCAAGCGGCTAGTAAAGGGTTTCTTTTCCCGGGGACGGGGATTTGGTTTGGGGGGTTGGTCCCCCCATTCCGGACGGGTTTTTGGAAAATCCCCAAGGCCCATTAAAAGCCTGTCTTCCCGGGAATCGGGGGGATGGCTGTTGCCCGAATTGGAGCAGCAGTGGAGCTGAAGTGGGCCTCTGGCCCCCAAGAGGGAGAGAAGCCTTTTCCAAAGTCCCATTGCCTGTGGCTGTGGTGCTTGGCGATGGGCCCTGGGCCCTTTAAATTTGAGGGGCTCTATTTTATGTTTAGAAAGGGGCCTAAAGGGGCCTGTGGGTTTTTTATTTTGCTTTTTTGGGGATGCGTGCTTTTACCCCTGTGCTCCCAATAAACGGGGGGAAAGCCAGTTTGAAGAACCCTTTTGTCAGGTCCCTTATGTTGGAGGGGCCGGGGGGGGTCCGACGGAGGGAAACGTTACAATAAATTATACAAAAAAGGGGGTTATATATTTTTAATATTTTATATATTTTTATATATATACTTCCCCACAGTACATTTATACTCAAAGTATATCCCACTAAACAAAAATTTTACATACATCACGGGGGTATCCCAAAATTATAGTTATAAAACTACTTTTATATACAAAACCACTCACAGTGTTGGGGAATATATATATATAATTTTATTATATATTTATAAAATATATAAACTCAAATATATATCATACATTGGGGTTATATTTATATTTTTTTATAATATATATATAAATTTACCCTCAACAGTTATTCTTACATCAGTGTATCCCATATTTTAAAATATATTTTATATTTATATATACACCCCTCTCATTTAAAATATTTACACTCACAGTTTTAAAACCCTTTCACGTAAAATTTATATAATATAAACACACTCACATTTAAAATACATACATCAAAAATATTTTTAAATACAAAAATAACAATATTTTCATCCCACTCACATTTGTATAAAAAAAATATTTTATATTTTATATATATTTTACCCTAGTCACCCGCAAAGTCGGGGGATCGTAGAAAAGCCCTTTTTGACAGGGGGACTCAGAAGATTTTTTAGCCCAAAAATAGGGTCGCCCGAAATTTTTTTGGGGCACACTTTTTAAAACCCAAGGGACAGTGGCAACAGGGGGAAAAAACGTAAAAAACCAAACAAAGGGAAAATAAACTCCTGCTGTTTGACCCACGGCTATTTCCAAGGTAGTTACCCTTCTTACACCTTAAAAAAAAAGCCATGGCTGTATGGGAGTTTTTGGGCCTTCCCCAGGCTGCAACCTTTCAGGTCAAAAACTCTTTTCCCTTTGGGGTTTAAACCCAACTATACCAGTGGTGGGCCCAGGGAAATTTTTCTTTTTTTAAAAATTTTCGTTTTTCCCCAATCCGTTTAAATCATGGTGCATGAAAGAAAACCGGGGGGGTTTTAAACCCCCATTTGCCCTTTTCCAGCTGCCATCAACATACCCCCCCCCCTCTGTTTCGGACCGTGGGGAGGAGAAAAATTTGTGCCTTACAACAAAAACCCGGGGAAAATGAAATTGCTTTCCCCTTGGGTTGTGACCCCGGGTGTTTTTTCCAATAGAATTAAAACCCGGAAAGGGTAAAAAACCACCTGGTAAATCTTAAATTGTTTCCCTTATTCTGGGCCACCCCATTTTAAGGGTGAGTGGTCGAAAACTAACCTTTGAACTGCCTCCCTAGTAGGTAGTATTTACCCAATGAGAGCTTTCCTGCCCTTTAAAAAGGGTTTGAAAAGGTTTTCACTTGATAAATTTGGGCGGTTCCCTTTTCCCATGGTGATATACTTTTATTTTTACATCGTGATTTTTTTCTGGGGGGTTTCAAAAGGCCCTTTCCCTTTTTGACAAAATTTCCTTTCCCCTTTTGGAACTAGCCCCAAACACGGCACCAGGCTGAAAGGGGCCCCTTACCCTTTGAAGACTTTTTAATTTTACTCGGGCTGGGGTTTTCCTGCACTTGTTGAAATTTTCTTTTCTCACAAATTTGGCATTACTGCGAAATTCCTATTTTCCCTTCGGGAACATGCTCGAGGACACTGGGGTTTGGGCGTGTGCTCCTGTTCCCAGGTTCTTTAGCTATATCAAATTTCCCCCCGGGGTTGTTTTTCTGTTTAAACAGTTCAAATTGGGGAAAAAAACCCGTGGAAGCCTGGGGAAAACCTCCCTTTTAGAAAAATTAAGTAGGGCAAAAACCGGCCCCGTCTTTCCCGTCCTTGTCGCCCCCTTTTTTTTAGCATCCCTTCAATGTCTGTTAAACCTCCCCACCGGGCCATCATTTGGAGGGTTTATAAGGAGGTTCGCGGGTTGTGTAATCCCTAAGAGGCTTTAAAAGTCCTTCAAAATTTCTTGGATATAAACGGGGTGCCCTGGATCAGGGGAGGATTTTTTTTGGGACCCTTTCCCGGGTAAACATGTGGAAACAGTTCCTGGCAATCCCTTTAGATGGGTGTTTCGAGGGGGAGGGGTTTCCGGGCGATAAACGGGTGGCTGGGTCTAGCCCAAACCAAGATGTGTGGGGGCCCCCGGGTGATTCGGAATTTGGCCCTAAAAGGTCCAAAAGGCAATGCGTTTAAAATGGGCCTTCTTTTTATCGGGAGGGGAAAAGGGGGTTAGGGGTGTGGCCGCGGGGTTTTAAAAACCTGGCACTCTGGACAAAAAGGGACAAAAACCCCTTACCCCTTTAAAATTTTCCCCGGGGCCCAAAAAAATTTTCGCTCAATGCCCCCTTGGTCTTGTCCAGCCCTAAATCCCCCCCAAGCACATGTGAATGACCAGCTCCAAGACCTTGCGAAACATGGGGTTTGTGGCACTACCGTTTTTCCCAAAAAACCTCAGAGGGGGTTTTTTCCCTTTACCCGGGTAAAGAAGTTTTTATTATATACTGCGAAATGTGGTTTCCAAAAATTTTGGGTTTTGGTTCTTCCCAATTTACCCCATTTTGCCCTTTAAACCACCCCTCCGGGCATTTTGTTTGGTTTTTGGACCCCTTAATTGTACCGCCCCCAAAATTTAAACCTTTTTTGGGAAAACCTGTAAGGTGGAAAATCAACCGGGGGGTTTTTCCCCTCCGGGGTTCCCCAAAGCCAGGACCACTAAGGGAAAGCTATGGACCCTCTGATACCCCTGCCCAAAAGCATTTACAGGTCCACCCACTTTTTTTTTTAACGTTTTTCACCCCTTTTGGCCTGCTTATTCCCCCATCCCTTCCAAAACAAGGGAAATACCGGCCTATTATCACATGGTGATTAATTTCCTTTCCCACCCCAAATTTAAATGGCTCACGGCCCGCTTGGAGCCCTTTTTCGTAACGTTTGTTTTTGGGATGTCCTTAGTGCCCCCATGTATGCAAATCACCTCTAGGCAAGGGGTTTTGGGGTTTCCGAGCCCACTAAATTTTGGCCCGGGGGACTAATGTAACCAAAACTTCCAGGCCCTTTAAAGGGCCTCAAAAGAAGGGCCCTCCTACCCGCAAGGGGCCCATCCCTTTGCCGGCCCGCTCGGTTGCCCCTGGGGCCCAGCCCCAAAACAGGCCCGGGCCAAAAAAAGGGACCTGGTCTCCCAAAGTCACACCCCCAAGGGCCCTGGGGACTGCCCCCGGGGCAATTTGTAGCAATAGGCCCGCGCCAGCACACATTGGCTGGGGGGCCGAACGTTTAAAGCCCTTTCGGGGCTTGGCACCCGTTTACGGGGGACGCTTTTGGAAAACATCCCCCCTTTCCTTAGGACACAGCCCCAAAATCCCCCCCAACCGCAAGAAAAAGTCTTGCCATATGCTGGCCTTCTAAACCCCAGGGGTAGGTAATTTCCTGAGGAAGTCCTCGGGGGCATTTAAATCTCTAAAACAAAGGGCCCCCTTTGTCGTCCCACTTTTTTTTGGGTCGGAGTATCCCAACCCAGTGCTGTATTCTCCCCGGAGGAGCCCGGCGGAATTTCGGTCGCATATTCCGTTCCCTTTTTGGGGGCCCGGGGTGAGTCCTCGGGCTGCAGCCACTTGTTGGTAAAGGTGGTTTAGGTCTTAAAATCTGGGACCTCGCTGGTTTCTTTGCATCATACCCCCAAGGTGAAGCACCCGTGGTGGACCCCCAAAGGGAAACGCCAACCCGGGGCCCAAATTTTATTTCCCCCTTTACCCTTTTTATAAAACCTGGCGTCCGGGACTCCCCCAGGTAAAAATTTACGCTTTTTGGGGTTCCCCGTCAGGAAGGGTGCCCAAAAAGTCAGCCCAGGGTTCTTGGGGCATTTTTTTCCCCAAACGTGCCCAAAAGAAAGGCTTCAATATGGGCCCTTTCCGCAGTCATTTTTGTCGGGCCCTCTGAAACCCAGTGCCCGGTTGGTGCGGCGGAAACCCCCTGAGGAAATCCCTTTTTTCTTTTCTGTTAAGGCTTGGACCCTTGGTTTTTGGTGCTGTTTTAGGGGCCGTGGCCTGGGAAACCTTGCAGCACCCAGACGATTGGCCTCACTTTGGGTTTCTTAAACCGCTTTTTTCGTGTACCTGTTTTTGTTAATTGCAGTGGCCTTGTTTTTGCCGTAACTGTTGTTGGAAAGTCGAGGTTTGATTGAACCAGCTGCGGGATCATTTTCCTCCAGTTTAGAAACCCCCTTTCCTGAGGCGTAGTTGAGCTTTTCCCTAGGACATGGGTCACCACATCACTTGTCTGCCCCTTTAATTTCCCCCCGCATCCCCAATTGTGACCCGCAGGGTCTGAGATTTTAGAAAAGGCCAGTTTGACAGAGACTTAAAGGACAGATTTATATTTCCAAAATACTTTTTCCCTCTGAAAATTTTATTGGCACGTTCAAAAAGACAGGGGAAAAAGGTAAAAAAAGAAAAAACCAAAAACCAAATGAAATAAACCCCTGCCGTCTGACCCACTGGTATTTAAAAAAGGAAATTTTCCCTTTACTATACCTTAAACCCCGCCATGGCTTTTTGGGGAGATTTTGGGCCCCCCCCTCTCCCCAAATTTTTAAAAAACTTTTAAAAAAGGGTAAAAGCTTTTTCCCTTGGAAAAACAGCCCCCTATTTCAGTTTGATAGTAAAATTTTTAAGGCACCCAAAATTTGTGGACGGGGAACCTGGGGGACCCCGGTCCCCCCCCAAAAACTTTAAACTGCCCCCGGAAAGGCCCGGGTCCCGAAGTAAGCTGTTTTTCAAAAAGCTTGCTGGGCTTTTAAAACATGGCCCAAATTAATTATCGGCTGACAAAAAAGGAAAAAAAAGGGCCCTCCTCCCTCACCAAGGCCCAGTACCTTGGGGGAAATAACTCCCCACCTCCCAGTGGCGGGACCATGCGATTTTTCTTCACCTTTAAAGGGTTGCTTGCTACCCTTTTATCAGGGTTTGCATGCAGAAACCTGGGGAAAAAAATATAACCCTTTCCCAGCCCTTTCCGATCCCAAATTTTTAAATTATTTTTTTAAAATATTTTTTTATTATAAAATATATATATTTATAATTATATTTAATATTATATATATTTATTATATATATATATATTGTGAAAAACCTGACTTGCCCCCCGGCCACCATGGGGGTTTCGTCCCCAAGGGGATATTCCTTTTGGGGACCCCCGTTTTTGGGTAGAAGGTTGGCACTTTCAACAGGGTATTTGGGAAACCCCGGGTTTCTTTCAGTTCCCTCCACACGCTTTATTTTTTTTAAACCACAGAACATTTGTACAGAAAAAAACAGGTAAACAAAAACCCCGGGCCCGGTTCGGGGCCACTAAATTACCATTTTAGCGTTCCCTTTTACATGGGGTCGGGAAACTTAATGTCCAGCCCAGACATGGTCATTTCACAGTCTCCACTATTTTGGGTTTCAGAGGTAAGCCACCGCTGGTTTAAGCCTCGGGGAAAGGAGCCTCTTTCTCAGTCTTCGCACTCCATTCCCAAGGAAGCGAACAACACCCCCTTTGTTTACCTAAAGGGCCCCAACCCTTTTTAAAAGGGAAAAACCGGCCTTTTTCCAAACCCTTTTGGCCTGGCCGGGGGAGTAGAAAACCCCCCCGACAAAATTGTTATCCCAATAAAAACCCAAACCAGGAACGGTTAAAAAGCCCCCTAATACTCCCCCATTGCCCAACCACTTAGTGAGGGGGCAATACATGCGGCGGGCCCTTTTTTATCCACCCCAAAAGGCCAGGTTTATCCTAGGGGGCTTGTTGCAAGAGAACTGGGGTTAAATCCCTAGTGGCAGAAATAGGTAACTCCCTTTTGTTGCCCTGTCAAAAATTTATTAATATATTTATTATATATTTTAATTTTTATATATATATTTTTTAAAATATATCTATATTATAATATATTTTATATATGTGTTATTTGGTTTTTTTGTTGGCATTGGGTTTTCAATAAATTTTTGATATTTTTTTTTTTGGGGGTTTGTTATATGTTGAAAAACTTATACAATTTTTTTTCAATACTATGGGGGGCTATTTTCCCAAAATTTGGGTTTTCCGGAATAGGAGTATGTGACCTTCTAAATACGTTAAGACCTTGTAGCCCCATGGAGCCTGTTGCCCCAACCCCATTTTGAGTCATTTAATGTGTGCGCTATTTATAAAGTGGAGTTAGGTCCCCGGCCCCAGGGTGTTAGGTTTTATCTCTGTGCTTTGTGCTTTTTTTTTGCTTTTGGACCGAAAATTTTGTAAATTTATTGGGGGGGGCTCGCTGGTTTTTTTCGGGGAACCCATGGGAATCTATGTTTGAGAAAGGATTTTTCCTCCCAAATTATCCAATATAGTTTTATTCCCCCCAAAAGGGGAAAATTAATAAATGTTAAAAATTTTTAAAGAGGTGCGCTATATTGTTTATACCGTGAAAATAAATCACGTGAACAAAAAACATTGAAAAACAATCTCACATTTTTGGGAACTTTCAAAGTTTTGTTTAAAAAATTAAACCCCTCCCTCCTGTGTGAATTTTTCATGTGTAAACAAGGGGGTCTTTTTTTAAAGATTTTCCCCAAAATTTGATCATGAAAAGGTGAATTCTCCCATTTTTTTCCACCGACTTGATTTCTCGGTAAAAAAATTTTCCCATTTCTGAACATGAAAAAGGCTTCTCTCCTGAGTGATTTTCTTTTCATTTTTGGGGAACAAAGTTTTCCTTTGGGACTGTAAAAGTTTTCCCCACTTCTGCCCATGAAAAAGGTTCTCCCTGTGTGAATTTCTTTTGGGTTTAAAAAGGGGTCTTTTTAAAGGGAGTAAAAAAATTTCCCACATTCTGAATGAAAAAAGGTTTTCCCCCTGTGTGAATTTTTTGGTGTTTAAAAAGGGGATTTTTAAAGAGAAAAAGATTTCCCAATTATGAACATGAAAAAAGGCTTCCCCCCTGTGTGGGGGCCCTTTCATGTTGAAAAATTTTTTCCCTTTGTCTGATAAAAAGTTTTCCCCACTTTTCTGAACTGAAAAAGGCTTCTCTCCTGTGTAAATTTCTCATGGGGAAAACGAGTTTTGATTTCTGTGAAAAAGGTTTTCCAATTCTGCCCAAAAAAAAAAGGTTTCCCCCTTGTGTAAATTTCTTGTGTTTAACAAGGTGGGTTTTTTGGGAGAAAAAAGGTTTTATAAACATTTAAAACAAAAAAAAAGGGCTTTTCCCCTGTGTGATTTCCCCGTGTCTTACCAGATTTGATTTCTTTTGAAAAAGTTTTCCCACATTCTAAACATGGATAGGGTTTTTCCCCTCCTGTGGGGAATTTTTCTTTTGGGGAAAAAAAGGCTTGATTTTTTTGTAAACACTTTCCCAACATTGATCCAAATTTTTAAACCTTTTCCCTTTTTTTTGGGCCTGTACTCGTGGAAATTTTTTTTGTGGTCAGGGAAGGTTCCAAAAATTTTGGGGGGATTAGGCAACAGGTTTGCCCCCTTTCCCTTTGACAACAATTTGTGGGGGGTCAGCCGAAGGTTCTTCATTTTGGGGGGAGTATTCGCAGCCTGTACTTGTTGCCTCCCTGTTTTTTTAAACAACGCGTGGTTTTCCTGAAGAGTCCCGCGTGTTTTTTTTTCCCTTTAAAATTTTAGGGGAGGCATGCGGGTTTCCTTCAGAGATTTTCACAAAATTTTTTTCTTTTAAAAATTTAAAAAAATTTTTCCGATGTTTTTTTCAAAAAATAAAAAGAGAAAAAATTTTAAAAAACATTCATTTTAGGCGGGAAAAATAAATTTGCTGTTTTTTTAAAAGGGTTTGGTTTTTTTTTATTAAAGGGGTTCCCTTCCCCCTAAAAGGATCTCTGCTTTTTTGTTAAAGATCTCAAAACAAATAAATTTTTCCATATGTGCCCTTTAAAAACAGTATCCTACCCTTTTTCCTAGATCCCCCCTTTTTTTGGGGTTGAAATCAGCTCCTCAGGTCGCTACAGTAAGATCGTTGATCTCTCCTAATAGGTGCCAGTGTCACGGGGGGGCCCGCGACCCCACTTTTTTCCCCCCCGGGTCGCGGGCACCCCCCGTGGTCGGCACGGGGGGGGGGGGGGCCAACCGCCGTCGCATGCCCGGGGCGGTGGGCGCCCCTCCCCGGGCCCGGCCCGGTCCTTTTCAAATTTCCCCGGGCCCGCGTTTCCTGTTGCGGTCTAGCTCCCGGTGCGCGCGCCCCTTTATTTTTTAAGGCGCGCGCGCCGGAAACCTGCGAGGGATTTAAAGGGCCAGTGCACCGGGTTTAATTGGCTATTCCCGGTCACTGCCCTTTTTTTAACCCTG